>BQNB010103320.1:3606-16929 GCA_026074375.1 Tanacetum coccineum | reverse complement strand
CAGCCAAACGCACCCTTGTGCGTTTCTGTCTAACCCAAACACACCCTTGTGTGTTATAACCCTACACAAACACGCCCTCTGCGGCTGTTTTAAACACATATCCCAAACGCCCCTTGGTGGTGGCTGTTAAGCCAAACGCACCCTTGCGTGGGTGGCTGCCACCACCAAACACACCCCATGTGTGTTATTCAACAACCCAAACACGCCCTATGTGGGCTGTCACAGCCAACGCACCCTAATCGGTGCCGAAACAAAACAAACACAGCCTCTTGCTGCTGACCCGCAAACCATACGCACCCTCGAGGTGCGAGACCAACTCGACACACCCCCCAGCTGTTTCGGAGCCAACCCAAACGCTCCTCATGGCTGTTAAACAGCCATCCAAACGCACCCGTGCGGTGGCTGCCCCAACCGAACACACCCTAGTCGGTGTGACGAACAAACCGACGCACCCCTCGTGCTCACATTAAACCGAACGCACCCTTTTTTTAAACCCAACGCACCTATTTTGGGTTTATAAAACCAAACGCACTCTTTTTATTTTCTATTTTTACACAACCCAAACGCACCCTAGGTGCAAACCCTACCCCGAACGCACCCCTTTTCGGTGACAGAAAAACCCAACGCACCCTTTTCGTGGTACGAACCAGCAAACGCACCCTGGTGGGTGACTCTATAAAACCAAACGAACACCCCTGCTGTTATTATACCACCGAACGCACCCTTGTTGCGACTGCGAACCAAGAACAAACGCACCCTCATTGGTGTTTACCACCAACAGCCGCACCCTTGGTGGTGTGTGGCTGTGATGGTGAGGTGACGATGGTGGTGTGGGTGGCGCGTGGAGGAGAGTGGTGTAGGGGATCGAGTAGATCGAGTTGCGGGGATCATTTTTGGGTTTGGCCGGAAAAGCCCGCCGGAAAAGTTTTCCGGCGGCGGCGTGGTGGCCGGCGGAGGAGCGGTGGCCGGATAATTGGGAGAGAAGAGGGTTTATAAGTGTGTGTGTGTTTATATATAAGAATGAAAAAATGAATGAAAATTTTATAAAATTTTTATTTATATTAAAACTTTAAAAGCAAAAGACAAGTCATAGGTAATTGAGGGTCAATTATATAAATAGTATCACAGGGACCAAAAGTGTAATATTGAAAAACTTTTATAAAATATTGGTTCGGGACTCGTTTGAACTAGTTAGCGGTTGATTCGAGTCACGAAACTCGCGCCATTGTTTTCCAAATCATTTTTCCGATAAAAATGAGTATTTACACTAAATGTAATATGTTAAATAGTTGGGGGTTTATTGTGTAGCTTTCTTTATATAGTTTTGATAAAAGTGGTTCGGGACTCGTTTGGACGACTCAACGGATGATTCGAGTCGCGAAACTCGCGCTATTGTTTTTCAAATCATTTTTCCGATAAAAATGAGTATTTATTTGATAATATTTCATAAATATTTTATAACCTTAAATAAAATATCTGTTATTCGTTTTGTGAACCGGTTACGTCTCGTTCGCAATAGAATGGATTTAAGCTTGAGCATTTGTGTTATCACAACGCTTTTCATTAAATAGATGAATAATTTATTTAATATTTTTATTAAATAAATACTGATAATTAAATAACAAAACAAATTTAATTATTTTTGTGTGTCCGCGTTATAGTTTGTTCGTTAAATGTTTGCGGTGCTGTTTTAGCCCTTTTCGGCTCGTTTCCAGGTTTCGGGCAAAACTAAAAAGTCGTCAGGAATTTCGTTTTACATCAAGTTGCTTTAGAGTCCGAATAATGAAAACGTGATTTAGCTACTCGTTTTGATAATTCAACCTAGGAATAACTTATATCTCCTTTAAAAATTCCGAAAATTCTCGGATGTTACAGTACCTACCCCTTAAAGAAATCTCGTCCCGAGATTAAATTTGTGTTATCCGATTGTGTGACAAAGGAAAGACTTAAGGTTTAATAAACTCGTTCTAAACAAGACGCTGATAACTTTATTCAGCAAAATTCGGTGTTTCTACACTTCTCAATCTACCAAAAATTTTGGCTAGGTTTGTCCAGGATATATAATCCATCAACATGGGTATCTCAAAATATATCATTACAGATCTTATGACTAGTATAACCGTGATATAAGAAAAGTCTCATTATAGTGGAAATCTCAAGAAGAAAGCGTAGTCGCGTGAGTATGTTTGTATAAGTCTATAAATGTCCGAGGACGGAGTCTCGTTTCTACTATCTGTAATGTTCGATGATTCACATCAACGTGGCTTATGTATGTAAGTACTCAACTTACTTGGCAGTACTAGGATGTATCGCGACCTAAGTCTTCCTACTAGTGGCCCGAGATGAATAGTCCAACTATCTGTTTCGTCGATAGATGTTTATCTCGTTTAAGGGGAGTTGCATAACCTATTGGATAAAGTTGTATCAGTCGGGACCGCTCCAGGACCCAACAGCAGCGACCATAACGTCAATACTATAACAAATGGTGATGAGATGCCGAGAATGAGGACATTTCGAGAAACAATATTCCCAAAATAAAGTTTAACAATTGGGAGGAGCTCGCGGAAGAGCTTATGCGATAGACGGCGGATTATGGCACCCAGTCGCTAGTTTGAGGACGAATCAACTCCATTAACTCAAGTGTGTAACAAGTCCGTTAGTTCCACGAACAGTTCGTGATCGCGAGGATTTGCAACGGTAAAAGAAATAACTTAAGAATGAGATAAGGTAGTTCCAAGTGAGGCCTTAAGATTCTGCTGAGTGGCAAGACACGATTGTGTCTCTAGACCCTTAAGGATTTTGATATGATTATCGATTTCAGGTTCATACTCGTGTCATATCGGATACCATTAAGCCCACTCATTTATAATTTCTTATTTACATAAAGAAGCGTCCAAATTTATGTAAGTAAGAAATGATAAACTTATGGTTCGGTGATTTATAATTTATTTATTTAACTGAAGAGGCGTCCCAATCCTTTCAAATAAATAAATTATAAATCATCCTACTTAATAATTCCCGGTGCAATACGCGTACTCTCATAACCTTCAAGGTGGTTGACATGACGATGCATGTGCTTCTAATGAGTATGGGACGAGTGATTAAAACTCGTCTTTGAAGCTGGAGTAAAAAACGGCTAGGCGTGATCCAACATAAGTTCAAGATAATTAATGGAGTACTTGAGTTAGAGTAAATAAGGATAAAGTCTCGATGAACAGTCAAAATAGCATATTATCATATAAATCCTCCTATTACAAGTCCCGCCCATACAAGGCTTGTAATGCTTAGATTCACACATAATTCTATGTAAACAGAACTGTAACGGCTTTGTTAAACATAGCAATTATCATATCAATTTCATATTACAAGTTCCCGCCACCATACAAGACTTGTTAATACTTAGATTCATATATAATTCCATGTAAACAAAATTTTAGGCGGTCACCGTGTAATACAATATAGTATAAAGCTATGAAGAAAAATAATATCCTTAGAGACCATTGTTTAACTTACAATGTCTGAGAACGAAGTGAGACCATTGCGCAACTCACAATGTCTAACGAGTAGAATGAGACCATTGTGCAACCCACAATGTCTTAAAAATATTCTGGTATTTATATAAATAACTCTTATATAAATAAGCGTACGATATACGCGAAAGGAATGCAAGCATATATATTATATATATATATGTATGTCACGTAAGCACTTAATGCAGCACTGTATATATATACACATATATAATTACCACTTATACCAAGTGTCACCCGCTTGCTACACACATAATATGCAATCAAGTATACCACATAAAGCATCTAAGGATCGGGACCAACGCACGCGCGAATATCGAACATCGGTAAACGACTCGTGACAAAATTTCCAAAATCAGTTGTAGTCCAAGTTTGAAAAACGACTTGGTTCGCTACAACTCGAGCTCTGATACCAATCTGTAACACCCCCAAAAATACGATACGCAGCGGAATATAACATTTGGGGTGCTACTTCATAATACAAGCACACGAGTCCCAGTAAACGCCAAAAATACGTTTATTAATAAATTTCATCTCATTAGTTTAAAAGAGAATCAGGGTCACAAGATAGGTCCCAACTATACAAGTCATATCACGACTTCATTTCAAAAATGTTTCTTTAATTTTTATAAACATATGTTCACCGAGCCTTCATTCTTGATATCCGCGTTCCGTCCCATCCAAACTATCTTCATACCTAAACCTGAGAAAAACATGCTTAAGAGGGTCAACATAAAGTTGGTGAGTTCATAGGTTTATATTATTGTATAAATCCGGACCGCAATTGTCCAAATCTGTATTGCCACTTTATTTAAGGCAACGTAAACATTTATGTGTGTAGAAAACCATGATTACAATTACTCTAAGTTCATGAAACTGCGACGTAGACTTGTATGTATGCACTTTATTAAAGGCACAGTGATTGTATTTCCACCTTAAATCCGACATGCTATAACGTTCGTTTGCCGAGTGATAGCTAGTCACCCGAACGGGGATTGTCAATCCCGAATAGATTTATTTTATAACATTCGCGCACACCCTCCAAGTGATTTACAGTTCATGCAACCTAAGCTAATCCGTAATCATTCAAATGAAAATCAAGTATGTGTTTATGTCCAAAAGTAAACCAAGTATTGTATAAATCAATTTGTAATCAATCAAGTAAATGTATTTATAAACAAGCATGTTCTCACCCCAAAACTTGTAAATCAATAATTGTAAAACGTGGGGCAATGAACTCACCTTGATGTTGCAGAGCAACTAGCAGAACTGCAAATAATAAGCACATCATAAACAGAGAACGAAACGGCTCGACCAAGAAGTTGTAGTTTCTCTCCACGGCTATAATCCACTAATCTAGGATAATGTATTTGGGGTTTTTCCCGATGGATGATTATATCAACGCGACATGTTGATAAAAGATTTAGATCTCTAGTTGTAATGGTTTGGTGGTTGGTCAAATAGAATAAGTCGAAAGGTAAACACAGAGTATGCAATATATTCCGTATATATTGCATATGAAAAATGAACCAGTATATAATTCATATGGTGAATTATATAACAAAGAACAATGGTCTTAAAATAATTAATTGAAATAATAGATCAACCGACCTTTAGTTTTGACCCGCTATGTCTTAATTTTAAAACTGACAATCCTCGCGGCAAAGTAAAATGTCATTACGAACAACTTTCGTGTTTTGCCGGAAGGCTGAAACGGACTCGAAAGTGCTCAAATCCTTTAATTAATAAACCTGTCAGATTTAATATATATTAAAAATAACATATTTTTCTATTAAAGTGTATATTTCGATTTCGTTCCAGTTTCTTCGTTATTGGGAGTTAAAAGTCCCGTTTTATATCAAAACGTCCGTCAAAATATAATTTGTTATATTTTGTAAACCAAAGTCTAACTTTTCAACATCTCGAATCCCGAATCTCATGTTCCGTTTTCTGCTCACAAGTACCGTACAAAACGCGCCAAAGTCCGTTTTAACTCAAATCTTATCTAAAAGTGTCCTCCTTATGGCTTATAGATTAATATCAATTCCCGTATTTAAATATTGAATAGCACATTTTATAACTTGACGTCGCAAGTTTAACACAGATGTCATCACATCAATTATTTTATCTATAATATAAACAAATAATCGAATACATTTAAATTAAACGCACCCCTTTTTCGGTGTCAACACAATCAAACGCACCTTTCGGTGTCATATTAAACAAACGCACTCTTTTCCGTTGCAACCAAACCCGACAAACAACCGACGCCTCGACTGTCCCCGCGGCTGTATTTCGCACTAAAACACACGCACGCCGACCCAGTTTGAAATGGACAGCCAAACGCACCCTTGTGCGTGGCTGTTAAGCCAAACATACCCTTGGGCTATTTTGACAGCCAAACGCACCCTAATCGGCATAAACCCTTAGCCAAACGCCCCTTGGCTGCTTAACATCAGACCAAACGCACCCCTTGGCGTTTATGTCTAAACAAAACACACCCTAAACCCGTTGTCTCGCTGCCAAAACCCGACAACCCGACCCGCTGTTTTGACAGCCAAACCCGACGCCTCACACCCAACACCCCCCGGTGGCTGACCCGAAACCCAACCCACCCCCCGGTGGCTGTTAGCAAACAAACGCACCCTTGTGGTGCTATACTCGGACCCGGCTGTCCCGAAACAGCCAAAACAAACACCCCTAAACAAACGCACCCTATACGGGTTGCCCCAAACCAAACGCAGCCCTTATGTGGTGTTAACCACATATCAAACGCACCCTTGGCTGGTGAACCCACCCGAACGCACCCTTTGAGGTGTTAAAATAAACAACCAACCGCACCCTTGATGATGGAAATACAAACCACACGCACCCGAGTGGTGCGGCTGTCCCGAAACCCCAAACCGAACGCACCCTTCTTGGTGACAAACCAATCAAACGCACCCTATTTTATGAAAACCACAAACCAGCCGCACCCTTATGATGGCTCGCGGTGGTGGGGCAGCGGCGTAGAGGTGGTGATGGCGTTGGTGGTCGTGGTGATGGTGGTTGGGGTCGGCTGTGGATATAGCAGCCGCGGTGGTGATGGTTCAAAGTGATGATGACGACGACGTGGGGATGATGATGGTGTTGGTTGTGGTGTGGCGGCCGAATGGAGGGGGAAAGGCGCGTGGAGGCGAGTGTTGTTGGGGATCGGGTAGATCGGGGGATTTCCTCTAGTGAGGTTGTCCGTGTTTTGGGGGGGGGGGTGGGGGGGGGGGTTTCTTTGCGTGGGGAGAGGTGATGGTGCTTGGTGGGTGATGAAGATGGTGATTATGGTGAAGATGGCATGAGATGATGATTATGAATGATGATGATGACGGTGGTGGTGTGGCTGTGGCGTGGCGATGAGTGGGTGGTGGTGACGGCGCGTGACATGAGGGATCGGGTAGATCCAGTCGTGAGGATCACATTTGGTCTTGGTCGGAAAACTCCGCCGAAAAAGTTTTCAGGCGGTGGTGGGGGTTCGCCGGAAAAGAGAGAGAACAAGGTGTGTTTTTTTTTGTTATGAAATGAAAAGATATATAAGTTTTATATATATATAAAACTTTAAAATGAAATGGTAAGTGTTTAATACTCGAGGGACTAAAAGTGTAACTTGTCGAGAAACTTTTATAAAATACTGGTTCGGGACTCGTTTAGGCCACGTAATGGATGATTCAACGCACGAAACTTGTGCCATTGTTTTCTAAATCATTTTTCTGATAAAAATGAGTATTCACTCGACTATTTTTCGTAAACGTTTTATAATATTTATATTGTATATTTCCGATAAACTTGTCCGTAAAATGATTCTTTTACTCGAATATTTGTGTCTTCAATAAACGTTACTGAATAAAATGTTAAATAATACGTTTCCGAATAAAATTAACAAGATATTTATTTATTTAAATATTTTTATTTAATAAATATTATGATGATTAAATACAAATTTAATTATTTTAACAGGTAGGTTACTGTTGGTGTTACAAAATATTTGAGCGTGGCATTTCTGGTCACCTTATGAATGAGGGGTCTCGGGCAAATCTAAAAAGTTGTCAGGAATGTCATTCCACGTCAAATTGCTTTAGAGTCCGAGTTGTGAAAACGTGATTTAGATGGTCGTTCTTATAAGTCAAGCCAGACCCTAAAAGTTAAAGGGTAAAATCGTCATTCAAAATTTCGAAAATTCTCGGATGTTACAGCCAAAATACTCACACATTTCATCAACTTATTCTTACACACTTCTCTCATCTCACACACAATCCCTTTTCCCCTATGATGTTCTAAACCTTCCCAACCTTTTCCTAAACCATAAACACCATACCTTTTGAAGATTCAAGATCAAACAACCAAGAACGAAGAAAGAATATCATCTTAAGTTATGATAATAATGAAGTTTTTGTGTGAATCAAGGTTATGTTATGAAATACTTAGCCATGAGGAGGCTAATTCTCCTCATGACTTACTCGGTGAGTTATGATAATGAATAAGTGTTTGGTGTATGACTGTGTGATCTAATTAATCTCAAAGCTTATAGTTGGCAAAACCTTATTATAATCTTATCTTGGTCGGTTTTTGCTTTACTCGACTCTTAGATTTTATAATCGTTTTATCGGTTTATTAGGTCGAAAAAAACGTTATGATCTATATGGTTTCTTATGTTTTGTCTCTATGGTCTTTATCGTCTGTGTTGAGAAATCCACTTTCGTAAATTGATAAACAAAATAAGCTTTGATATAATAAGTAAATGGATAATTTGAGTGACACATTTGGTCTAGCCAGCTAAATATAAGTCTTAAGTTAATTAAGTTAATTTGTGAAAACGTTTTCTGACGAGAAATTTATATGTTAAAAGTTCCATCTTCGAGGTCTTAATCATTACCACTACTTATAAATTATTCTCAACTATCCGAGTAGTCATCGTTATTATCACTTGGTAAAACAAAAGTTATTTTCAAAGTTGTAAAAGTTTATTTTCTTTCTGATTATTTGAACACTACTCAAATCCCTGTAGACGACCTGGTCTTACCTAAAAAGATTATACTATATACGTGGGTTATACTTTTACCAGTGTGTTTCCCTATAATAAAATTGGTATTTTCAGTAATTATAAATTTAAAGCTTTTGAAACACATCAAAGTTTTTGGCGCCGCTGCCAGGGATTTTTAAGCTGTTTTGTAATCAACTCTGGAAAATTATTTTAACTCCCCCTCTTTTTCAAAAATTGTCGTACAGTTTTCTAGCAAACTGACCCAAACAAATTTTCCTTTGGATGCATACACGTGCTTCCAATTTTGAACTTGTTGAACCATTACCTGAACCTGAATGTACTTTGAATCGAAGACTTCGTCGACAAAACAGAAGATTTCCATTCGATCAAAGAAACAACCCACCTCAACACCCGTGAATTATCTATCCGCTAATTCTCAACATCAATTACTTCCGTCACTTCCTTGATATTCTTCAAAATTACTATCCAATGGATGATAAACCTATGTGGGCTGCCGACCGTGTTGTCGCTCTGACTCCCGGTTTCGCAATCACTATTCCTAAAACCGCAAACGAATTTGCCATTAAAGGTAACCACTTGACTCTCGTCAAAGGAAACCAATTTGATGGTAGAACCAAAACCGATCCTCACAAACACATTCACGAATTCCTCAGCATCTGCGATATGTTTAAATACAGAGACACCGGAAATGAAGTTATCCGCCTAATGATGTTTCCCCTATCACTCACTAGAGAAGCAAAAACATGGTTGGACGAACTCAACGAAGGAACGATCAAAACGTGGGATGAACTTCAAACTGCTTTCATTAGCCGATTCTTTCCCCTAGTTCTTTTCGACCAACTCCTCGGAGAAATCCGTGCCTTTTCCCTACATGAAAACGAATCTCTAACCGAAGCTTGGCTTCGTATGAAAGAAATGCTCTGAAACTGCCATGGTCACAACATGTTCAAAGGCAATATTATCAAAAAAAATTACCATGGTCTCAATGAAATAACCCAAGAAGTTCTAAATGCCGCAGTTGGTGGTATTTTCCTCTATAAAACACCAAATCAACCTTATCAGCTTCTCGAAGATAAAGTCTAACTCAAGCTCGACTGGGCTAAAAATCAAAAAACCAAATCATCTCTTAAGAAAACCTTTGCGTTCGTCGTTGAAGGTAACATTAATTCCGACACTGACAATATTATGGCCCGAATGGATGCCATGACCATAAAAATGGATGCTCAGTACAAAGAACTCCAATCTCGTGCAAAACAACCAACACCCGATCTTGACGAAGATGACATGCCTATGTCTCGTGAAGAAGAAGCTAAATTCAGGTAAACTTTCCGTAAGACTCATTTTTACAATGATTGCCGCGACCGAGACTTGAATCGCAATAATTGGTGTTCAAGCGAACAGAATAATTACAACCGAGATAACTACCGATCCAACACCGATGATAAATCCTATGATCTTTAAAGACAATTTAACAATTTCATGAAATCTCAGCAATCAACCAACGCTTTTGTCAAAGATACATTCATGGACCTTAAAACTCAACTCGAAACAGTAGCCAAAAATCATCAAGCTTCAATCTAAAACCTTGAAACTAAGTTTGACAGACTCGCTGACAAGCAATCTGGTCGACCTTTTGGATCTTTTCCGAGCAACACTCAACCCAACCCACGAGAAACAACTCCAAAGACTATCAACCATCGCAATCTCATAATGAGCATGTGAATGCCGTATTCACAAGAAGTGGTAAATCTTATGATCCACCAGTTAACCCAAATGATCAACAAAACAATTCTAAAACTCCTATCAACTTCGATAGCGATGAGGAAGATGAGAAACCTACACCTCAACCTAAACTTAAAAATCTAAAACTAGTCAAAGAAACACTGATGTGCTGTCGTGTAGGGTGAATTCATTGATTATCAAGTTTTAAATTTATATTTAGCCGACTTATCCTAAAACAACACTTTAACGAGTAGTGTACCCGATCGGGTGGAGTTTCGTGGTAAGTAAGGTGTCGAACACTAAGAGCGAGGTCGTTAACCTTATAATCTATCAGTATTTTAATTACTCCACTTAAGTTAATTCTAATTACTTGTTAAACCTATGCTATACACGCTTCTAACAAGATTGGGGGGTTTTCAGCCTGAGAGACTGGCACAAGTTTTATGGTGACAATAATCAATTCTAATCACAAAAAACATGCAAGAAAACAATCAGAAGATAAAAGAGTTGTACAAGCCAAATAATAGAAAACCGTATTAGCCATATTAAATCCGATTAAATGTTGGTTTGTTTATTTAGTGTAATGATTTCTTATCTCGAAGCAGCATATCATTCTTAAGACTTAGGCGGGACATCCTCCTAAGACCTAGACACGTTGAATCCTGTCATAATTAATTTATCCACATAAAGCATCCTTTTAGTTTAATTATAATCTATCTAGGGATTAAAGCAATGGTGATCTTGTCAAACCCTAGCCCATCGGGACTTTACCCACTTACTGTTTGACGGTATTTTATATACTGGTAGTCCACTATTCAAATCTTTATCAATTAATCATGAACATACTTGTGGAAACATTACGGTTCACTTGCCGGTTCGACTAAGCTCTTAATTTAAAGATAAAGACAGAATGTTATTTATGATCATATTGGTCCAGTAATATAAAACACGATATAGAGATCTATCCTAGTATCTAGCTCACTTGTTCGGTGTAACTAGACCCAGTTGAATGATAGGTCACATATTCAAACACGTAGACAAGTATCATGTGATAAACATAATTAAACTTTCAACGATAAATTAAGAAAATTGATTTAAAAAAACCAAACATTAAATATTCATTAAGATAGCTAATACCCTAGGGTATTAGCACATAACCATTGTAATTATACAAGCGTGATCAATTAACCAAAGTAAACTAAACGTTTTACCGAACGATACCAAAAATTAAATGATTACATGAGTATAGGAATTACACGGTATCTTCTATGGAATCGTGATCGATGCTTGACCTTTGGTTGCTCTTCTTCTCTTTAGAAAATCGTCTGTTAAGAGTATGGTATGAAGAATATGATTTTGCACACCGAAAACTCGTTTTTGAGTCTTCTATTTATAGCCTCTGAAAAAGTATGGATACACCGTATTAGGCTAGGCCAATACAGCGTATTGGGGTGTTTCCCTTGAAGTGCGCGCAAAGTTTAAAATCAATACAATATTCATTCCCAAAATAATAATATCTCCGTATCTTCAATGTCTATCCAGCTAGATACGACGTATGGCAAAAGATGAATATGCCGTATTGGGAAAATTATTTGTACGTGTTTTCTTGTGAAGAGTTGGCTCTGATACGCCGTATACTCTTTTTGTGGATGCGGCACACTGGTTAGAAATGAGCAATCTTCAAATATCTTCATTTTAGCTCCAAAATATGAGCCTTTTAGCATGTCTTCCACAAACCCCTTCCTCTAATTACTGCAAATAACACTTTTAAGCAATTAAGTACAAATTCTTGCAATAATTATATAAAAGTAGGTAGTTTATCCGGGATAAATAAATGAAACAATGTAACGTTATTTGATGTCATCAAATATCCCCCCACTTGAATCCTACTTGTCCTCAAGTAGACTCTAGATTATATTGAAAATGTATCCTAACCGAAGTCAAGGACTTTTCCGTTTAAGCACTTCTTTTGTTTTAATCACATGTACAAGACCAAGCACCTCACGAAATATAGAAATGAAAACGCTCTGATCACTTAACTAATCTA
Organism: Tanacetum coccineum; assembly: GCA_026074375.1. Lineage (NCBI taxonomy): Eukaryota > Viridiplantae > Streptophyta > Magnoliopsida > Asterales > Asteraceae > Tanacetum > Tanacetum coccineum. The sequence continues at coordinate 4,598 of BQNB010103320.1, read as the reverse complement.
GGGTGTAACATTTAATTAGTACGCTTATTTGCTCGGTCGTGATTAGCTTCGTATCATAAGCTTGGCAAAGATACACATCTCCACCACTAGAGCTAAAGAGAAACAAGTCAAAAGGTAAATTGGGTTTTTATTATAAGGCTTAGGTGGATCATTATAACAATCTTTCACCGATAGTACCACACCAACAAGGCAGCTGAAGCACACACACACGGCCATAACGATGGAATAGACATATGTGTTCGATTACATCCTTATTCGAGTTTAACCAAGGGTTAGGATGAAGAAAGATATAGGGTAGGGATCTTTTAGTTTTCACCAAAAGTAATAAACCAACAAGGAGGCTAAATCACGAATACATGGCCGTAACGATGGAATAGACATGCATGACTCAATCCCACCCTCGTTCAAGTAAAACCTAAGGTTAATTGCTAGGAATGGGAAGCAAATTGTTGTTAAATAAAATTCACAAAACAAATAGATTAAGCTTAAATAAGGTAGTTACTAGTAACTTTTCCCGACTGTTCCATGATAAAGACTCGAAATATATACAAATGCCTCGATTATAGAAATGACAAAGACAACCTAAGTTGGCGTTCCCATAACGTTTAACTTCCCTTACATCCCAAAGTTACATACTTTTACAAAAGTGGTGATATCGGTCACTTAATACAAAACTATACATCGTTGATTTTTATCCACGAATAATCAATCCTTCCAAGAATTTCATCGGTTTAAGTTTAGCGAACCGACTATAAATCGTCCTTCTCTTTTTTGATGCATTTTCTATTTTTTTCATTTTTTTCATAACATAATTCTCGGTGCAATTTCACCGTTTTCACAATCATAATTTTTCTGGATAATTTTTCTTTTAACACTTCATCTTCGGACATAATATATAATCGCGAAAGTAGCAAAATACACGAGCTACATATTTTCTCATTGCATTGTGCAATTTCCCAACCTAACCGGAGATAGAAAATTTCACTTTGACA
>BQNB010103319.1:3142-24057 GCA_026074375.1 Tanacetum coccineum | reverse complement strand
ATCTAATCCTTATACTAACTATGAGCTAAGACTTGTTACAACTTTGGAAGTGACCGACACTTTTCGTGTTTCCAACAAAATGCATGCAGATTTAAAGTATGTTGAATCTCTTGAAGATGAACTTGATGAACTTGAATCTGAGAAGGCAGAATTTTCCAACATGTATGATACGCTTTTGCAAGAATGTATGTCTAAAGATGTTATGTGTTCTTATTTGCAATCTTTATCTGATTTAGATGAGATCACTGAATTACAATGCTTATATCTTTATAAAGTCAGGGAATGCGACTGTCTTGCACAAAAGCTTTATGAACAAACTGAATCTACTGAGCTTTTATAGAGTTTTGCCAAATTAGAAAAACACTCCATTTCTCTTGAAATCGCTTTACAAGAATGTCAAGAACAACTGAAAAATGACACAGTTTGCAAAGAAAAGGCGTCAAATGTATTTCGAAAGGAACGTGAACAATATTTTGAAATACAAGATTTGAAAGCTCAACTGCAAGACAAGAACATTGCAATAAGTGAGTTAAAGAAACTCATTGAAAAATGCAAAGGAAAATCTGTGGATACTAAGTTTGATAAACCATCTGTTATTCGACAACCAAATGCTCAAAGGATTCCAAAACCATCAGTTTTAGGAAAACCGGCTCCGTTTTCAGACTCTCTTGAGAGAAAATATTTCGCAAAGAAAAAGTTGGTTTTAAAGAGGGTTTATATAAAACAATCACTCCACATAATTTGCCTCAAACAGCAACGCAAGCTGTAAGAAACACAAATGTGATTAAACCAGGCATGTATCGAATTGCAAGTAGTACCACACAAACTAGTCATGTGAAGTTTAAGAAGACTGAAGTAGAAGAACACCCTAGGATTTCTAGTATTTCTAATCAAACAAAGTCTGTAACTGCGTGTAATGACAGTTTAAATTCCAGAACTTCGAATGTTAATGCTGTTTGTGCTACTTGTGGAAAATGTGTGTTTAATTCGAATCATGATGCTTGTGTTTCTAAGTTTTTGAAAGACGTGAATGCTAGAACTAAGAAGCCTAATGTAGTGCCTATTAGTACTAGAAAACCCAAAAGTCAAGCGAATAAATCTGTTGCAACATACCGTAAGAAAACAGTTGCATCAGAATCCACTATCACAAATTCAAAGAGTTACTATAGGATGTTGTATAAGAAGACTAATAAGGCTTGGAAATGGTGGATAGCACAACAATGCCTATCAGCATATACATGGGTTCCTAAGACAAAAAGGAAATGGGTACCTAAAGTTAGGAACGAAAGTGTGACTAAGAAAGTTAGTTTTTCCATAGATAATGTATCTAGGATAACTAATGTCTTAAAACTCACAAACACTTTAGGATCAGTCCAATTTTTCATGATAATTCCACGTCCTCTAATCTCTCTTGCAGATTGTACAACTCATCTTTAATCATGTTGACTGATTCTGGATGCACAAAACACATGACGGTCAATTCTATCTCTGCAGTGGCAATTTTGTTGAGAAAATACTTGGGTACCGTTCGTTTTGGCAATGATCAATTTGCGCCAATTCTTGGTTATGAAGATTTGGTTCAAGGAAATATCATGATCAAAAGGGTTTACTACGTTCGAAGGACCTCAATCACAATCTTTTCTCGGTGGACAAAATCTGTGATGCGGATTTGAAGGTTGCATTTCGAAATCTACATGTTTTGTATAGAGATCTTCTGGGAAACGACTTACTAACCCGTAATCGTGGAACTGAATCTTTATACAATTTCTCTTCAAATACAACTTCATTCAACTCCAATCTGTCCTCATGGCTAAAGCATCACCACTCAAAGCAATGGTTTTAAGCATCGTCAGACTTTCTCATCTCAACTTCGACTACATCAACTTGCTTTCGAAGAAAGATGTTGTGATTGGTTTACAAAAACTGATGTATGTCAAGGATCAACTATGTTCCTCTTGTGAAGTGAGTAAAGCAAAACGAAGCTCATACAAAGTCCAAAGACTGATCCAATTTCAAAAGGAACGGTTAGAGACTTGCTTACATATGGGACTAATGAGTCCAATGCGGAATGCTAGCATTAAATGGAAGAAAATATAATTCCTGGTAATTGTCCGACGACATACTTCCAGATACACTTGGAACTCTCTTTCTAACGATCCCAAGTATAAACACCAGAAGTTTATAAAGAATTTCTCACGATGATCTAAAAGAAATCTTCATGCCTCGTAATTTCTGTTCGCACTGACAGGAGGCACAGAGTTCTTAAACAAGACACTCCATGCATTCTTAAAAAGAAGGAATTGAGCATCAAACTTCCACTCCTTGAACACCTGAACAGAACGGTGTTGCGACCGAAAGACAAAACCGCAACTCGCCGCTGAGGGCTGCTCGAGGAACGGATGCTTTCCGGCTTCTAAACTTCCTTTATTCTTTGGCAGAAGCAATTGCAAACCTCGCAAGCTATAACTCAAAACCGATCAATCCATCATCTCCAAATCATGTGAGAAAAATGGGACATATCACATCATTAATGACGAGAAAACCCCTCAATTTAACACCTTCACATCTTTGATTGCACTTGTTACTTAACAAAGATGGTGAAAATTTTGGATAAGATGAAAGAAAAAGGGGATTACGTTATCGTTGCATATTGTGGGATTACTCTACTCAGTCAAAGGATATCATGTATACAACAAGAAACAAAGGATGATAGTTGAATCCATCCATCTCAGATTTGATAGATCAAAGAAATGTCGGAGACGATCTGTTGGCTATGACACTTCAGGCCTCGTTCCCCAACGACAAAAGGCGCAGATTATGACAACCCTGACCCCGCACGAGAATTACAAAATGTTTCTCCTTCAGCAGATACACATTTCCATCACAACAAGGTGATCTTCATTTTCGGTCGCCTTTGTATGAATGAAATTATTTTTCCAATGATGGGAACTTCCCCGTGTCAACAAGTCATCTTCTCCCACCGATAATTCTGCTCCACAAGACACACACCCTTCAATGAATATTCACCCTACATCAGAACCGACAACTCAAACAAATGTTCATGCTGAGGAAAACAACGATAATCAAGCAGAATTTACCAATCCTTTCTGTACACCGGTACACGAACATGCTGAGTCTTCCTCACGCAATATTGGTAATTCAAATGTGCATACCTTCAATCAACCTCAACATACAGAATACTGATGGACAAAGATCACGCCGTTAACTCAAGTGTTTTCTTGGAAATCCATCCCAAGCCATGCCAAACAAGACGACAACTTGCAACAGATCCTGAAATGTATATGTTCGCACTCACCATAAGTATTGTTGAACCAAAAAACATTAAGGAGGCAATGGCTGATTCTGCATGGATAGAAGCAATGCAGGAAAACTTTATCAGCATTGATAACTACAAGTCTGGGAAACTCGTGACAAACCCTTTTGTGCAGAACGTAATCACGCTAAAGTGGTTATGGAAAAACAAAAAAGATGAAGACCAAACTGTAATTCGCAACAAAGCACGACTTGTAGCAAAGGGTTATGCTTCATCGAAGATGTTATTGGATTTCGAAGAATCATTCGCTCGTCCCGAGTTGCTCGCTTGGAGGCTGTCAGGATTTTTGTCGCATATGCTGCACACAAGTCTTTTCCAATTTATCAGATGGACGTAAAAACAGCATTTCTTAATGGTCCATTAAAGGAGGAGGTTTATGTTGCACAACTAGACGGATTCGTTGATCCTGATCATCCAGACAAAGTTTACCGTCTAAGGAAAGCTCTATATGGATTAAAACAAGCTCCGAGAGCCTGGTATGATGAACTCTCAAAATTTCTGATTTCCAAAGGTTTTACTAAAGGTATCATTGACCCGACCCTATTCACGATAAAATACGGGGAAGGATATTCTACTGGTGCAATTTACGTTATGAAATTATTTTTTGGTTCCACAACCCTAAATTTTCAAAACTTTTGAAAAATTAATTTGCCACGGGTAGATTTGAGATGTCCTTAATGAGGGAAATGAAATTCTTTTTAGGACTTCAGATCCACCAATCCCCACGAGGTATCTTTATCAATCAGGCCAAGTACACCTAGAGATTCTAAAAAAAAAACATGGATTGAAAAAGACAAAGCATTGGTACACCAATGGCTACGAAACCTAAATTAGATGCAGACTTGAGTGAGAACCCGTAGACCCAAACCAGACTACCGTAGCAATATATCTCGGTTACTCATGTATCCTGAAATCTATAACCAGACGATAAGTGCAAGCTGTATGTTATTTGTCAAGAAATCAAGGCAAGACTCCGACTGAAAAACACCTCAAAGAGGTTAAAAGGATCATTTTCGATACTTAAAGGTATCATTCACATGGGACTTCTGGTTATCACCGAAGGGTTCTGGCTATGACTAACACATCTTTTCACACCTAGATGCCGAACATGCCGGTTTGCGTTGATACTCGCAAAAGCACATCTTGAGGAATACACAGCTTCCTAGGATATAAGTTAGTCGCGGATTCAAAAACACCACAAGGACTGTACTACTGCAATGTCATAAGCAAATGCCTGAATACGTGGCTTTCAATCTCCCAGCTGCAGTTTATGCTTAGTAATGTGGATGCGGTGACACAGAAAAAGGCAGCTTCAAGATTTATTAATGGTCATTGATGTATGTGGTGGATGGCTTCAACTACAACAAAATAAAAATAATATACCCCGTTGTATTGTGACTCACAGTATAGCCAAACATTATCATGCAAAGACCCCGTGCAGCACGTATCCCGTACCAATGCATATCCTACTCGTTAATCAAGACTTCATCAAAAAGGAGACAAGGTTGAAAAACGGTATAATTGAATTGTATATTTGTCAGAACTGTACAGAATACCAATTGGCTGACATGTTTACTAAAGAAGCCCTTCCCCCCGCGAAGAGAAGGTTTCAGTAACCTCTTTCCGGACGAATTGGTATGAATGTTGTTTGACTCTAGCAAACTGGAGGTTCAGATAAAAGAAGCTTCTCCTGCTTTTGATATACCCCTCATCAAACATCTACATGTAACATATTTTTGAAAAAAAAATATACAAAAATATAAAATTTCAAAAAGAAAAATACAAAAAAATATAAAATTTTCAAAAAGAAAAATAAAAGATATATAAATTCAAAAAAGAAAATACAAAATCAAAAAAATCAAGAAAATTCTTCACAAAAAATATCTCTCGACAATGTCTCTTGGAATCGATAACAATACGTACCTAGAAATGTTGAATAATATCCGACAGCGGGCGTTGTAAATGAAGTTCGAACAGGAGTTTCAATCTTACAAAACATGGTCATTACTAATTTTTCCTTGATTGCTTAATGTGCAAAGATCAGTTACGATAACCCGGTACTTCCAAATAAAGGAAAGTTTTATCTATAAAAGATACTTATCCTAACAAACGAGAAATTCAACGTTTCTCGTACTTATGAGCTGTTCTTACTAGACATTTAAAGTTTGAGCACAAGAAAAAGGAAAAGTGTATATGCATAAAAAGTGCGCTTACCCTTAGAGTTGGAAGAGAAGTATTCTAAAACATAAGTTTTTTTCAAAATGTTGAACGAACAATTTATTTCAAGAATTTCTCACTGACAATTTCCATAATCTTTCAAAATTGTGTGATCAACACTCCATCTTTCAAGGGGAGTTTTTTTGAAAAACAACACTTAATGAGTTTGGATACATCATCTCAACAACCATTCTTATGTAATCAAACCCTTCCCAAAAGTCTCTTAATAACAACAGATAATAATGACAAATCAATAGAATAATTATTTATAAGATGACTAGGTCTTCACCTCAATTTTATATCGATTTTACAACTTGGTTAATCGATTGTTTTTGGTGTCCAAACATAATTAAAATTGAGGGGAGCACGATAATGTTCCATATAAATTCCAAGCTAAGTAAACATTTTTTTCCCATGTGCTTTTCAGAGACAAATTTGAACACACGTATTTCAAAAACTAAGTAACTTAGAAATTAAAATAAGGTGAGAAAAGTATTAAAATGTGATCTAAAAGACAATCAAAGTGCTATTTCCAGAAAACATTCCATGGTTCGTCTCATAACCCTACAACATCTTATATCACACGATTCAAAAGACATAAGTGGTAGTAAGGTTAGTGTATTGTTCTAAGACCAACCAGAACCGGAGGATCTAACCCAAGGAACACTTCATAGTTTAGAAAAATAGCATACCTTAAGGTATGGATTGGAGATGAATATGTATAAGGTAAGAAATGCCGACTAAGATTGAGCTAACACTGTAACAATTCACAACATGGTGTTAGTAATGACGTCTTGTAAGCATTGAAGGTTTAAAATGAAAAAGAGAGATGTATGGATAAAGAGTTGAAAAAGAAAGAAGCCCTCCACAAAACTACGGCAAAAACTGGGTCAATTACAATGTTGTCAGAATCACAATGTTGATTGCTGACATTGAAGACTACATCAGGGACCTATTTGATGCAATGCACACCCTCCCCAGCGCATTCTAGTTCCTCTTAAAAGAAACTTGTCTCATTTGTTCACGGGAGTACACACACTCTATTGGACTTTCTACGTCCCGATTTATTTAATATTGAATAGTGGCAATTCTGCTCCAGCCTTAACGATACTAAAAAACCAAAATGCAACACTAATCAGAGTCTAGAGCCAAGAGATCACAAATAAATCTCATATAGGACACATTCCAAGACTAACACTTGTCGAACATTCCTTAAGACATTCACAAGCTGTTAATAAGAGATTCCCTACGCATTATCCCTTGTGAATCTGCCATATACATTCAGAGTGGATACTCTTTATTATTCACAATGACGAATGAAAATCCATCCAGTGTCCAACATCAAACCCACTGCTGTAAGGTGACTTACGAATTCCTATATCTAATCAAGCATGTGGCCGAACGGAAATCCCATGAAAGTGTCCAGTAGAAAAGAATTGACGACATAATCAAGAAAGAAAAATAACTGACATCTTGCCATTCTTATCGTGTTTCCTGCTTTTGAGAACGTTCCGCGGAGAATGAGAACTAGCAAGCCATGGAGCAAATTCTAATAGCATCAGTGTTAGGAAGACCCAACGCTTCTGTAACTAAAAACCTGGTCAAGGAGAATCTTTGAATCTAACATTATCACAGGTGACACAACAAAGTATTTCAATCAGTCAGTCGTCAACACTCTCTCATATTATAGAACATTTAGCTATTGACAAAGAGAGCCAGGTACACACCCATTCGCAACGCCAGTAGCCTTACACTGATCACTCATCATCTCATCCCACATAGATATCGCGCTTTCACCATAAAAAAGATATCTTACGTAACGATACAGCTCAGCCAGAGGTTCTCCACCCACTCACCAAACGCTCAATATCTAAGATGTACAGAACTATTAAATCTGATCCTTCCAACTTAATACAGCGATCACACAACCAGAGCCTCAACACAGAAAATGTGGTATGCACTATAACCAAGATCGACCTCGTCGAATAAATCTGACACACATGCTGTCAGAGAGTCAGGATTTTCAATAGTTTAGAGAACATTCTTGCTTCAGTACCTCCATTAATAATAATTGGCTCAACACACTAATCTAACACCAACGACATTCATCGGATTCACATTAAAGAGAATACAAACAACAGTGAGATCTTACTTGGATATCTCATCCGAAAAGCGAGCGATCACATACAAATTTAAAGACAAAGACTTATACCAAGCATCAGGACAGCCGAAGTATACGTCTATGTTCATATACGTGCATAGTATTGCTTCGTACGGAGATTAATGCTTCTATAGGATATCACATTCGTTCCAGTACATTATATCAAGGGCAGAAAAGTTATAGAGTTTCTTGCTAATGCTTTTTCTGTTCAAATTGATCTACGTGGCGACAAATAGATAGATGACTTCAGGTTGAAATCCAACTAACGTTGAGTTCTACACTACAAGTTACTAACAAAGCAGAGAGGTAGATGAGCTCAAAAACGTTGGATAAAACGATACACAGTAAGAGGGCGCTAGAAGTGATAAACTCACACATTGACACTAGTTTTACACAAAAAATGTGGAACCTGAGTATATAATAATCCATATGAACGAAGGGATATAAATGCCAAGAGGGCTCTCCTACTTTCTTCTCACTTCTGCTGCTTCCTACTACATCAATCTGACGGGCGGGAGATTAGAAAGACAGGAAAAGGTATAATAAATATAGGTAAAAAAAAAATAGTGATAAAGAAAATAGAAAAGGCATCGATAACTTGTATAGAGTATACGAATTTGCGTTTAAATAAGGGGAAATAAGAGTTATCCTGAGTGTGTGTTTGTGCTTTGTTTTTTGTTGCGTCGCTTAATTAACGACGAAAAAAAAACGTAAGACTAAATAAACTTTACACTATTCTAACTGAGAGTTTTATTCTCTTTACCTCTTTTTGATTCCAGTCTTCTAAAATAGTCATCTTAGGCGTTAATAACATAAAACACAAATACAAAAAAAAACCAAGTCACAATTGCAAATTTATTTTAGGTAAGTTTCTTTCTACATTTTACAGAAAGTTTTTTAAGCTTTCCCGGGACGTTAAATAACTAACACGACCAAAGACCCCTATATTTACGCGCTAACACAAGCGTACCACACACACACATATTCCATACACACGACCCACCCAAGTCACAACACACTAAACGTTTAACTTCGCATGTCTATAACCAAGTCAGTCCTAACAACTATTATCTACAAGCATACGAAACAACGCCTAGTTCAATCATAAAGAAGACCTTAATATCTACACTTTCGTAATACTCAGTCCTCACGTCTCTAGATCCCTAAACATAAATCAGAAGATTTCATTAAACACAGCATCTCAGACACATCTCTACAATGAAAATCGCACTAAACATTACATATATATGTGATACTAGCCAACTCTGTCTTCATTGTCAGTCTCTACCGCGAGCTGACGAAGATGAGGCGCTATATTTGATGAAACTATCACAATTCTTGTACGATAAAAGGGAAGAGCATCTCTCAAACGTCATTAGGCCTAATCACGCAGTATATATCACTATCGGAATACCATTACTTCTCTACTACTAGAATGCTATCCAATATCAGCTCCTCAAATCCACTAAGCCCTTATTAGTGGGGAGTAGGTTTGCCTCATAAAATGCTGATCAAGTTTTCCATTTCCGCATATACATTTACACGAAGGGTTCTCAATAATTAACGTTATGTATTTATAAGAAAAGTCCACGGTGGCTATTCATTGACTATGTACGAAAGATAGTGTATAGAAAAAAGCTACTCGTGAAAGGGCGCTCTAATCAATCGATACTTAACATATTTTTTGTAATCAATCAAGCGAGATTCAAACTCGAAGTACACACATTAGCGAGACAATTCCGAAAAATCAACGAGTTACTCCGACTAATACCTACAAACGGTTCTCTGCACGACACAAGCAAAATAAGCCAGCAAGTAAATCAAACTCTTCATCATCTCACTTAACTACTTCACCCAAATCTTTCATAACCGCCCGAAAATCTCTTACTGCCCCTCTGCTCTGAGAACAGCCCTACTAACTTCCTCTTACTACTACCAACTTCGAGCTGTAACCTTGCATACAAATACAAATTTCTAAACCAACTCTATACTGCCGCTAACTCTACAATACAACTTCATCTGCCCTACATAAAAACAATTCTTAAGTTGTCAAAACAACAAACAAAAACCACCCTCCTAAACACATAAACAACCCGAGATACAGAACATCAAATATATATTATATTATTGTCTATTATTATTAGAAAAAATCTTCTCTAATAATTGATTCTCCTAATGGTATTAATTTGTATTCGGTAAATTGCTCCAAAAATCACGTCAAACTTCACAATAGTGCCTAATCTATTCCAATCTGCCATTCACAAACTAATCCTTAACAAAACCCACGCTTAATCCTAAGTCCTAATCTCAATAATCCTCATCCCATTCAATTAATTTCAACACATGCGTAATCACATTCGCTTAAACCCTAAACACAATATTTGCATAAAAGATTTATAAAAGTTTCCTTGTATAAAAACATACCCATTATTATAACTTTTGAAAAAATTAACGTACAAACAAAACCATAGGAAACTTTATAGATCTTTGCAAGAACATAAGGTAAATATTAAAATGAAAAGTCGAATATAAAGTAAAGAGTTACAAAGTAAGCTTTACATAGATGAAAGAACAAGTCTTACGAATAAAATAATGATTGGATGGAAAGACTTGGATATTGAAAAACCCTAAATAATAACCAAACCCTAATTTGTAGATCTTGAAATAAACCCTATGCACCAATGAACCCGATAACTTTAACCACCCTAGAATAACCCTTTTAAACCCTTAAGAAAATGAGCCTAGTATGCATGAAATATTAGAAGAAGAGAATCAAAAGAAACTCAAACCCGTAATAAGGGTGTTTGAGGGGGATGGCCGTGGTAGTGGGCGATCGGGGGGGCCGTGAGGGTGAGGTGGAAAGTGTGGATGATAGGAGAGAGGAGAGGGGGGTGATAATGGGGGGAGGGGATGAGGGAGATGGTTGGGGGGTGGGGGGGGGGGGGGTAGAGGGTGGGGTTGGAAGGGGGGGGTGGGGTGATGGGGGTGTGGGGTACAGGGGGCCACACACGCATGTTACTAACCTTTATGGTTTGGATCTGTCATGAGGTACTTTTTCATCGTCAAAAACGTGGGAGAGATGACAACGCGACTCGAAACCTACCAACTTTTACAAGTAAAACTTGTGGTTACTCATTTTGTTATACGTATTTAAGACATAACAGAAAGATTCAGGTCACCTCTCTCTTTGAAGCAATTACTCTATCCCCAATCATTGGGAATAAATCTCGTGGACACCAGACCATTTACCCAGAAATAAATTTAATCTTGGAGAGTTAACCCAACACTACGATCAAGACAATTATGATGGGGGAATAGGATATGGGATGAGTTTGTTGAGTGTCTAACATTAAGAAAGGATCATTCTTCGCTCATGGTATTTTATACCATAATTCGGAGAATGTTAGTTGTTGGGGGATGTTGGGTATTGTGAGTGGTTGGGATGTTGGTGGGGGGGGGGGGGGAGGGGGTGGGGAGGGGGGTGGTGGGGGGGGGGGGGGGGTTTTGGGTTGGTGGTGGAGGATTTGGTTTGAGGGTTTGGGGGTTGGGGGGGTTTTATGGGGGGGGGGAGTGGGGGAAGTGATTTGTTAGTATGTGTCACCAGAAGGTGCATAACTTACCGTGAGTACATTTCGAGCAATACTTTATCCACTGACGTTGGTCCTCATATCATTTCCATGTCTTCGTAAAAATTTCTTTTCATCCATTCGTAACCGTCATTATCTTCTTGAAGGTCACGCACCATCAATAAGAACGCGGGAGAAGAAAGAATATTTATAGACAGGAAATTATATGATACCCTAAGTGGAGAAAAAGTCTGAAATCATAAGGAGTAATAGGGTATAAGATATTATAGGAACCATAGCCAACCAAAATTTGAACCATCTCACACCATGGTCCTTGTGGTTATTAGATGCAAGCAAAGAGGGGAGCCCACGCCATTTTTCTAGAAAAGGTCCAAGTAATGAGTCTTGGTTTTAAAATTTTAAGTCAAAGGGAAGCATGTGACCAAGAGATCACATATTTATGTCTAGCTTAAGGTTTTGTACATGATAAAGACTTCTCAGGTGTCACCCTATTCATACACATTCATGAGACCTTTTCAAATAATATGTTCTTGAATTAGTTTAGGACTCAAAGTGTTTTGGTTTGGGGTTTAGGCGTCCGAATTTGCCCAAGAGGGGGAGAGTGAACGAAATTTTGTTTTCATAATACGTAACAAATGATAACTCAAGTTTACATGCAAAGTTGGTAGGTTTCCGGGTCTCCGTTTGACGTGGAATGATAAAACCATAAAGCGTACGCGAAAAATATAAAAATCGCAAACGAAAGTGAACGTGACCTACGTAACACTTTAATATGATAAAATAATGCATATAACATGTAAACTAATCGAAGTCCAAAGCCGGAATGCGTCAGATGACATTTTTCAGATTTACGCGGGTTAACTTCTCGGTTTTATGTCACATTCAAATGAAACGGATAAAATTCAAAATAATGATCAGAATGGTTTAAAATATGACCTGAAGTTTATGATGTGTGACATCCTTCCCCTGTTAAGAGAGCTTTTTCCATAAAGCTCAAGCCGTAGCCTTGGATGTAGGTGCAAGGTTAGCGAAGAGATGTGGATACTTCTTTTGCATTTGGTCTTCGCCCTCCCAAGTAAACTCGGGACCTCGTCTGTGAGTTTGATGGACTTCAAAATGTAGAATGCGGGCTTTTGTCTTTAGTCGTTTAACTTATCGATCCATGTCGGTTACCCTATATCACTTCACTTCATTACTAAGAACAAGAAAATAAGTTAGGAGGTGAGAAGATTTGTAGAGAGAGAAAGTAGTGAGAGAAAGTCAAGAGAGAAAAATGGAATGGTTGAATTACTTGCAAATGGAATTCTTACAAATGAACCAACACCCTCTCCTTCCTTGGAGAGGGGTATTTATAGTGAAGAACTAAAAAGGCTTTGTCATGCTTAGTAATTTTACGGTGTCGTGGGCTCGGGTTTTACTTGGCTTTTTGCCCGATGACCCGTTATTGAAGAATAAGTTTGAGTCCGGTGATGATTACAAATAATGAGCCTTTACCCGTTCTAGCCTAATAACAACGTATATTAATTTAGTGACCGAACCTAATATAATTATAGGAATGAATTCTTCCCATGTTCGAACTCAATATTCTGAGGCTAACAATCTCCCCCGAAGTAGTTCCTTATGACACTCCTTCGAGAGATCAATGAGATTTCTGTTGTCGTGAGCTCTTAGGATCTTTTGACTCTGACTACGTTGTAGGCTTGTTTCCTTCATGCTTTGTGATCTTGACTTAGCCTTTTGTGCATTTCTTTTGAACATTGTTCTTTTTCCGTCCGAGATCTTTTAAATCTATAACCTTCCGTCATTGATCGACTATTGCCACCATAGCGAACAGTGTCTTGACCAACATGCTCATACTTTGCATCATCTTGAAAGCTTGCTAACAATCTCCCTTGATAGACTTGAAATCTTTGAAGGAAGATCTTGTATATCAGAGTTTGTGCGGAAGTCTTTGTCTTTAATTCTTGAGCTTTCATGATTCTTGAATCGTGATGCTTATGGAATGTCTTTGTAGTTTGAGCATGAGCATGTGGTAATGAATCCGACTTCAGCTGGAATGAGGCATCACCATCTCCATCTTTATGTATCCTGAAATAAAACAGTTAGCAATAAAGCGGGTGGACGAATATGGCTTTGTCATTCGTCCGGATTTGGTTAGATTAACCTTCGGTTCCGTAGGACCGTTTTATAGTATAAATACTGTACCTGTGATCAGGTAGATTCAAAGAATCTCCTTGACAGAGTTTTTAGCTCAAAGCGTAGGGTCTTCTAACACAGATGTATTAGAATTTGTGCCAATAGCTTGCTAGTTCTCATTACCGAACGTGCTCAAAGCAGACAACACGAAAGACGAATCAGATAGTTCTTATCTTTGCTGAATTTATTTCGTTCCAATTCATTTACTGGACCTTATCGATATCCGGTTGACACAAGCTTGATTCCGTAATAGAATCTCGTAAGTCACCTACCGCAGTGCTGTTTGATGATGACACTGGATGGATTTTCATTCGTCATTGTGAATACTAAAGAGTATCACTCTGAATGTTCTGGCAGAATCACAAGGATAATGCGTAGGACACTTGTTAACAGCTTGTGAACTTAATGATGTTCACAAGTTATTTAGTCCTGAATGTGTTATACTAATGAGATTTATTTGATGATCTCGTTTGCACTAGACTCCATTAGTGCATTTTGGATTTTAGTAAATCGAATGGCTTGGAGCAGATTGCCACCTATTCAATATTAACTAACTCGGATTGAAAGTCAATAGAAGTCGGTGTGTAATCTCCGTGACAAATGAGACAAGTTTTCTTTTAAGATAAACTCGAATAGGCTGGGAAGGTTTGAGCATTGCATCACTAGGTCCCATTATGTCGTCTTCACTGTCACAATCAACATTGTGATTCTGACAACAAAAGTATTAGACCCATTTTCCTGGCGTAATTTATGTGGAGGGTTTCTTCTTTCACCCTTTATACCAACAATTACTTTATTCATTCTTCAACCCCTTCAATGCTTACCAAGACGTCATTACTAACACCATGTTGTGATTGTTCCAGTGTTAGCTCAATCTTAGTCGCATTCTTCCTTAATACAAAATCATCTCCAATCAAACCTAAGGAGCTTGCTATTTCAAACTATGAAGTGTCCCTTTGTAGATCCCTCCGTTTCTGGTGGATCATAGAACAAATACCAAACCTTACCACCTTATGTCCTTAAGAATCGTCGTGAAATAAGATTTGTAGGGTATGAGAATCGAACCAATTGAAACGGTTTTCTGAATAGCACTTTGAGTCTTTTAGATCACATTTTAATTACATTTCTCCCCTTATTTTAAATTCTAAGTTACTTAGTTTTTGAAATACCGTGTGATTAAAATTTGTCTTGAAAAGCCATGGGAAAAATGTTTACTTAGCATGAATTATATGGAACATTATCTTGCTCCCCCTCAATTTTACATATGTTTGACACCAAAAACAATGATACCAAGTTGTAAAATCGATATAAAATTAAGGTTGAACACCTAGTCATCTTATAAATATTATTCTATTGAATTGTCATTATTATCTTGTTGTTATTAAGAGACTTTTTGGGAATGGTTTGAATACATAAGAATGGTTGTGAGATGATGTATCCAAACTCATTAAGTGTTGTTTTTCGAAAAACTCCCCCTTGAAAGATGAGTGTTGAAAACACGAACTAATTTTGAAAGAATATGAATTGTCAGTGAGAATTTCTTTAAAATTGTGTTCAACATTTTGAAAAATCATCATGTTAGAAATACTTCTCTTCCAACTCTAAGGGTAAGCGCACTTATGCGTACACTATCCCATTTTTCTTGAGCTCAAAACTTTAAATGTCTTGTAAGAACAGCTCAAGACCGAGAAACTTTGAATTCTCGTGTATAGGATACAGTTATACTTATAGATAAACTTTCCTATATTTGAATCGGGTTACGTACTGAATATTGCAGAAATGGAAACATAAGCCATCAAGAAAATTAGAAAATGACAGGTTTGAAAGCTTGAAACTCCTGTTCGAACTTCATTTACACCCGTGTCGAAATTAATCAACATTTCTAGGTAACGTAAATGTTATCGATTCCAAGAGACATGTCGAGAAGAATAATTTTTGAAGCATTTACTGATTTTTTTGATTTTGAATTTTCTTTTTAAATTTTAATATTTTTTGTATTTTTCTTTTGAAATTTTTATATTTTTTGTAGTTTTTTTCTCTTTTTGAAATTTAAATTATTGTATATTTTTTTTTTCAAAAATTTGTACATGATCGAATGTATTTTGATGAGGGTATCGAAGCAGATGTCTTTTAATCAGAAACCTCCATTCTGCAATGAGTCAACATCCTCATAACCAATTCGTCTGACCGAGATCTGAAACCTTTCTTCGGAAGAGCCTTTAGTAAACATGTCAGCCAATTGGTATTCAGTTCTGACAAAATACAATCCATTATCCGTTTCAACCTGTCACTTTTATGAAGTTGATACCGTGAGTATGGATATGCTAGGTACGGGAGTGCTGGCACGGGGTTGCATGATATTTGGTATGGCGTATAGCTGTGAGATCAACAATACAACGGTATTTTTGTTGTAGTTGAAGCCATAATCTTGAAGCTGTGTCCGCATCCACATTACTTGAGCACAACTTGCAGATAACGCCACGTATTCAGCCTCTGCTGATGACATTGCAGTACAGTCCTGCTTCTTTGACATCCAGCTGACTAACTTATCACCTAGGAACTGTATTCCTCCAGAAGTGCTTTTTGCGAGTGATCAACACGCAACCTGCATATCGGCATCTGAAAAGCTGTTAGAACAAAGCCAAGAACCCTTCGGATACCAGCAGTCCCATGTGAATGATACCATCTTAAGTATCCGAAAGATCCCTTTTAACCCTCTTTGCGGTGTTTTTTCAAGTTCGTCTGTTGCTTGATATCTGTGCACAAAACATACAGCTTGCACTAATGTCTGGGTCTAACTAGATTTCAAGATACAATGATTAACCCGATTTTGCTACGGTAGTCAGTTTGGTCTACGGGTTCACCACTCAAGTCTGCATCTAATTTAGGTTTCGTAGCCATTGGTGTACCAATGCTTTGTCCTTTTTCCATACCATGTTTTTTTAGAATCTCTAAGGTGTACTTGGCCTGATTGATAAAAATACCTCGTGGGGATTGGTTGGAATCTGAAGTCCTAAAAATAATTTCATTTCCCCCATTAAGGACATCTCAAATCTACCGTGCATTACTTTTTTCAAAACTTTTTGAAATTTAGGGTTGTGGAACCAAAAATAATATCATCACGTAATATCTGTCACATTAGAATATCCTCCCGCGTATTTTATCGTGAAAAAGGTCGGGTCAATGATACCTTTGTAAATACCCTTTGAAATCAGGAATTTTGAGAGTTCATCATACCAGCTCCTCGGGAGCTTGTATTAATCCATTATAAGAGCTTTCCTTAAGAGGTAAACTTTTTCTGGATGATCAGGATCAACAAACCCGTCTGGTTGTGCAACATAAACCTCCTCCTTTAATGGACCATTAAGAAATGCCGTTTTTACGTCCATCTGATAAATTGGAAAAGACTTGTGTGCAGCATATGCGACAAGAACCAGACAGCCTGTCTTCTCCAAGCGAGCAACTGGAGCAATGATTCTTCGAAATCAATACCCTCTTATGCATGAGCATAAACGCCTTTGCTATAAGTAGTGATTTGTTGCGAATACAGTTTTGGTCTTCATCCTATTGTGTTTTTCCATAACCACTTTAGATGCTTGATTACGATCTTGCCAGAGAAAAAAGGTTTGTCAACGAGTTCCCAACTTGTAGACTATCAAACTGATAAAGTTTCTTCCGGCATTGCTTCTGTCCATGCAGAATACAGCCATTGCCTCCTTAATGTTTTTTGGTTCAACAATACTCATGGTGATGCGAACATACACATTTCAGGATCTGTTGCAAGTTGTCGTCTTGTTTGCACTGGCTTGGATGGATTTCCAGCTAACTTGAGTTAGACGGTGAACTTTTGTCCATCAGTATTCTGAATGTTGAGGTGATTAAGGTATGCACATATTGAATTACCCAATATTGCGTGAATGAATGACTCAACAATGTACGTATTACCGGTGTACAGAAAGGATGGTAAATTCCTCTTGATTATCGTTGTATTCCCTCAGCATGAACATTTGTTTTGATTTGTCCGGTTCTGATGTAGGGAAATATTCATTGAAGGGTGTGTGTCATGTGATCAGAATTATCGGTGGGAGAAGATGACTTGTTGACAAGAGAAGTACCATCATTGGAAAATTCATCATACCAAATGACTCGAAAAGAAGTGATCAACTCTTGTATGTGATGGAAATTTCTGTTGTATCTGTCTGAAGGAGAAACATTTTTGTAGTTCTGGGCGGGGTCAGGTTGTCATAATCTGACGCCTTTTTGTCGTTGGGGAACGAGGCCTGAAGTGTCATTAGCAACAGACGTCCCTGGCATCTCTTTGATCTCATCAAATCTGAGATGGATGATTCAACTATCAACCTTGGTTCTCATTGTATGTAGACATTAAATCCCTTTGACTGAGTAGTAGTATCCCACGCAAAATGCCCGACTCCCCTTTTTCTTCCATCTTATCCAAATTTTCACCATCTTATGTTAAGTAACAAGGTGCAATCAACAGATGATGAAGGTGTTCAATTGAGGGGTTACTGTCAATAATGATGTGAGATCCATTTTCCTCATGATTTGGGATGATGATGATCGGTTTTTGAGTATAGCATTGCGGTTTGTGCAATAGTCTTCAGCCAAAAGAATAACGGAAGTTTTAGAATCCGAAAGCATCGTTCGAGCAGCCTCATCGAGAGTGCGGTATGTCTTTCGAACAACACCTGCCCTGTTCAGGTGTTCGAGGAGTAGAAGTTTAAAAAAAAAAAATAAAATGATGCTCAATTCCTTCTATTTAAAGAATTCATATGAGTGACTTTGTATTTAAGAACTCTGTGCACCTGTTCAGTGCTAACAGAATTACGAGGCTTGAAGATTTCTTTTAGAGTCATCTGTGAGAAGTTACTTTTTTAAAACTCTGGTGATTCATCTGGATCGTAGAAAGA
Source organism: Tanacetum coccineum (assembly GCA_026074375.1). Classification (NCBI taxonomy): domain Eukaryota; kingdom Viridiplantae; phylum Streptophyta; class Magnoliopsida; order Asterales; family Asteraceae; genus Tanacetum; species Tanacetum coccineum. The sequence continues at coordinate 5,634 of BQNB010103319.1, read as the reverse complement.
GAGTCCAAGTGTATCTGAGTAGTCGTCGACAATACCAGAATATATTTTCTTCCATTTAAGCTACAATTCCGCATTGTGACCACATAAGTCCATATGAAGCAAGTTTAACGCGTCCATTGAACTTGGAACAGTCCTTTGACTTTGAATGACGTCGTTTTTCATTACTCACATCCAACAAGAGGAACATAGTTTGATCCTTGACAATTATAAACTATACATCAGTTTTTGTAAACCAAATCACACATTGGTAACATCTTTCTTCGAAACAGCAAGTTGATGTAGTCGAAGTTGAGATGAGAAAGTCTTCGATGCCATAACCAGCTTGAGTTGGTGATGCTTTAGCATGAGACAGATTGGAGTTGATGAAGATATTTCTTGAAATGAGAAATTGCATAAAAGATCAGTTCCACATTACCGGTTAGTAAGTCGTTTCCCCAAAGATCTCTAACAAAACACATAGATTTCCGAAATGCAACCTCCAAATCCGCATCACAGAATTGACCAACCGAGAAAAGATTATGATTGAGACCTTCGACGTAGTAAAACGCCTTTGATCATGATATTTCCTTGTACCAAATCTCCAATAACCAAGAATTAGGGGGTGAAGCCAATAGATGCATTGCCAAAACAAACCGGTACCAAGTATTTTCACAAAATTGCACATCAGAGATAGGATTGCCCGTCATGTGTTTTTGTGCATCCAGAGTCAACATTGAATAAGATGAGTTGCACAATCTGCAAGAGAATTTAAAGGACGATGGAATACATGAAAATTGGATCCTAAAGTGTTTGTGAGTTTTAAGACATTAGTTATCCTAGATACATTATCTATGGAAAAACTAACTTTCTTAGTCACACTTTCATTCCTAACTTTAGGTACCCATTTCCTTTTTGTCTTAGGAACCCATGTAAATTCTGCTGGTTCAATGTTGGGCATCTACCAATTCCACGCCTTAATTAGTCTCTTATACAACTCCTATAGTAACTCTTTAATTTGTGATAGTGGATTCTGATGCAACTGTTTTTTCTTATAGGGTGTTGCAACAGATTTATTCGCTTGACTTTTGGGTTTCCTAGTACTAATAGGCACTACTTTAGGCTTCTTAGTTCTAGCATTCACGTCATTCAAATACTTAGATACACAAGCATCATGATTCGAATTGAACACACATTTTCCACAAGTAGCACAAACAGCATTAACATTCAAAGTTCTGGAATTTAAACAGTTATTACACGTAGTTACAGACTTTGTTTGATTAGAAATACTAGAAATCCTAGGGTGTTCTTCTACTTCAGTCTTCTTAAACTTTACATGACTAGTGTTTGGCATGACCTTATCTTTCATTTGATTGCTTCTAGGTTGTGGTCTGCTAACATTAGTTTTGTGAGCTACTCCTGTAGATGTAGATACGCGAGGATTAGTATTCTTAGAAGTTTGAGTCAACCGTGGTGCTCTAGTTTGTGTGGTACTACTTGCAATTCGATACATGCCTGGTTTAATCACATTTATGTTACTTATAACTTGCGTTGCTGTTTGAGGCAAATTTTGTGGAGTGACTGGTTTTGATAAACCCTCTGATTCATTAGTTTTTGAAACCGACTTTTTCTTTGCAAAATTTGTTCTCTTAAGAGAGTCTGAAAAAGGAGCTGGTTTTCCTAAAACTGATTGTTTTGGAATCCTTTGAGCATTTGGTTATCGAAAAACAGATGGTTTATCAAACTTAGTGTCCACATATTTTCCTTTGCATTTTTCAATGAGTTTTTTAACTCACTTATTGCAATGTTCTTGTCTTGTAGTTGAGCTTTCAAATCTTGTATTTCAAAATATTGTTTACGTTCCTTTCGAAATACATTTGATGCTTTTTCTTTGCAAACTGTGTCATTTTTCAGTTGTTCTTGACATTGTTGTAAAGCGATTTCAAGAGAAATTGAGTGTTTTTCTAATTTAGCAAAATTTCATAAAATCTCAGTGTAATTTGTTCAGAAAGCTTTTGTGTAAGATAGTCACATTCCCTGACTTTATGAAGATATAAGCATTGTAATTCAGTGATCTCATCTAAATCAGATAAAGATTGCAAATACGAACACATAATATCATTCGACACACATTCTTGCAAAAGCATATCATACATGTTGGAAAATTCTGCCTTATCAGATTCAAGTTCATCAATTTCGTCTTCAAGAGATTCAACGTACTTTAAATCTGCATGCATTTCTTGCTTAAGTTCATGAACAAATGCGAAACTATCATTCTGAGTCTTAAGGGCAAGGGGCATCAAACATGTCTTAACTAGGATTTCCATATCTTGAGCAGTTGGTGTTAGCCTCAATTTTATTGAGTTAATAAAGGAAGCTCGTTCCCGTGTTCAAGACCTCACTTCGGGGGAGATTGTTAGCCTCAATTTATTGAGTTAATAAAGGAAGCTCGTTCCCGTGTTTAAGACCTCACTTCGGGGGAGATTGTTAGCCTCAATTTATTGAGTCGAACAAGG
>BQNB010103318.1:0-18383 GCA_026074375.1 Tanacetum coccineum | reverse complement strand
ATTCATGAGCTTCTTCATTGAGCTTCTTGGGCCTTTGGATGCTTGCGGTGTTTAAGATGTCTTGAAAACAGTATTCTCTACACAAATAAAAAGATTTGATTTGACTTTTAAGCACATTATCATACATGATATATTATAATGTTAAAGAAGTTAACTTTCAAGCAGATTATCATATATGATATTATACACACAAATAACTTTTCAAACCAATAATATCAACAAAATCTCCACAAATGCTTGAAACCTAACTTATATCATATATGATATAGTATATAAGTTTCTGCAATTTTTTCAGGCAACTTATCATATATGATTTTTTCACTAACACGTCATTTCGTCTTTAAAATCACACTATGATCAACAATCCTTTCTAAATAATGAAAACTTAACATCTAATCAAATATTTACTTCATCAACATCAACATACTCGATCTAAAGGTTACTTATCACTATACCATCATCAAATATTAAAATATCTTCATTATAAATTGTATAAACACAATAACTTGAACAAAAAACACAATATGTTCATCACAAGATCTATAAAACAGTAGGCTTCACCATTTATGCATAAATAACATTAAAATATGTAGATGAAGTGTTTTATACCTGAATCGATGATTTTAATCATCATTTTGAGCGGTTTTTAACTCGAACCTTCACCTATAGGCTTATTTATTAAGATCTGATCGTCTATAGCAACATCACCGTCGTTATCTTTTATTTTTGATGTGTCGTACGATTATGTGTGTGTGTTTTAGTGTGTGTATTTTTGATCGGTTTGAATGTGTGAGTAGTGTGTGTTTTGGAGAGAGAGAGAGAGAAAGAAAGAATAGATCTGAAAGTATTGATGAAGTGGTAGGTGTGTGAGTGAAATTGACCGAAATACCCTTCCGTCCTTTTTTTGTTTTTTTTAATAAAAAAAATTCTTCTTTTAATCATGGCCTTTCATTATTTTTAGATGGATGGCTGAGATTGGTCCCCCGGTATCTAAGAAAAGGAGGGTATCCAATATAACATCCCTCATATTTTAAATCATATGTCTTTTGTTTTGTTTTAATTCAACTACAACAAATCAAGCTTTATAGAACACCGAATAATGTCCTATCAAGTTACTTTATAGGATCTTTTGTATGATAGGACCAATGATATTAGTGTCACGTATAAAGGCGTTGTATGAAGTGTAAAAATTATTAGGACACTTATTAGCATCCTAATAAGTGACAATATTATGAAACAAAAAAAAGTAGTCCCATAAAGCATTTTTTACGACACAATTTGTGTCATAATAGACAAGTTAATAGGACGCTTTAAAGTGTTTTAAGATATACTAATCTTGTATCATGTATTGAGACGCGTCATGTGTCCTAAATATTGTTTTCTTAAAACGAAATTGTGCGTTGCATTAACTCTTATTTGAGTGCAAGAAAAATATACTATAGACATGTGCCTATTGAGACCAAATTTACTGTTGTGACATACATACATTATAAGACGCTTTTTATTTCCACAAAATCTGTTTTCATTACACTTTCATGAAAAAATCGTAGGTCCTAAAAACAATTCTAATTGAACACTACATAAAACACAAGATATAAGAGATTAATGAGCCAAAACCATAACATGTAAAACCATAAAGAAGTTTCATATACATAACAAAAGTTTTAACCGGATTAATGTTAGCATCATCCAAAATTGTCTTCCAAATTTTATTACATGCAAATTGGATAATAAAAACTAATGTTGAAGTTGTAAAAATGGCACATAATAAACAATGATCAAATCCAATCTCCAATAATCAAATCCAATCTCCTTTACACACAAAACAATAATCAAATCCAATCATTTTTCCCGAACCTGATGATATTTTTCTAATGTTTTTCCCTACATCGTTTTTCCCTACAACCCTAAATCGTTTTTCCCTTCCCCTTGTGTTTTGACGTTCGGTAACAAGAATAAACCACAATGTTTCGATTGTACAACCTAATAAGCAAGTACATCGTGTACCCCTAGAAGAAAACCCTTGGCCTCCTTCTTTTTCGGATCTCTAATCTTCTTCACATGATTCAATCATGGTTAAACCTAAAAACATCACTAATTCAAGCAGACGGACATGGGTATTCCGTAATAACAGGAAAACTGTGGAAAAAAAATCGAGTGTTTCATAAGGAGGTGAAAAAACTAGCGACTTCCTTTTTCTGTATCCAGTATACCTAACTCGGTGGATGCAAAACGCCTCTGGAAGATCTATGCATCTCACGGACGATTAGTCAATACTTTCATTACAAAAAAATTATCAAAAAGAGGTACACGTTTTGGTTTCATTCGTTTCGTAGGAATTAAAGATGAGACTGAATTTGTTAAATCGTTGTCAAACATTTGTATTGGTAGCTATCATTTATACATATATATGTATATATATATATATATATATATATATATATATATATATATATAATATATAATAATATATATTATATAATATAATATAAATATATATATATATATATAATATATAATATAGTATATATAATAATATATATATTATTATACATATATATATATATATCAGTTGCACGTTGTCAAAAAATCTCCGCTAATGGATCCCAATTCAACCATAACATCACAACAAAAGACAAAAACCCTAAACCTAATGTAGTTACCCTAATAACATTCCTCTTTAGAACAAAGACAAGTTCCTTAATCTTCCTTCATTTGCTTCTGTAACAAATGGTATGGCAAAACCTACTATGGATACCTCTTCAACAAATGATAATATCCGAGCTTTAGTCCTTGATGATCAAGACCTCATTAATGTTGAAGACATATCTATGGTGTTATTGGTGAAGCTTAAAGACATGAACTCAATGAGTAATATGTATGTGATCTATAGAAATGAAGGTTTTACGGAATTGAAAATTCATCATGTTGGGGGTCTTTGGATATGGATTCAATTCCCTTCGAGTTCATAAGCAGATAACTTCTAAACTAATGCTTCCTTAAAGAGTATTTATTCTCGCACCAAAACTGCTACACCTTCCTTTAAAGTTGACGAACGTATGATCTGGATTAAGATTTGTGGTATTCCTTTATGTGCTTATGTTAGAAATTCAATTTTTAGTGAAGTGACGATCATTATCGATCTCATGAGCCTTGTAACAGTTAGACGATATTAAGCGTGTAATAGTTAGTCCATTAGGCTAGTTCATTAGTATAAGAAATGTAATAGTCCATGGCCCGGCCTATGGAAGCCCACAAGAAGGCCTATGGCCGACCAAGGAGCTATATAAACCATCTCTACACATAGAGATGGTGTGTGAGTGTGTGTTTCTAAGTGTGAAAGAGAAATAAACAAGTTATTATCCAAACACCTCCACCATCTCTCACATTATCCTCTCTTCTATCTATTTCGTGTATATGTGCTAGATTTGTGTGAAAATCCATATTCTAAAATTGGTATCAAGAGCCATGGGGTGGATTGAGTGATTTTGTGGTTTCGTTTTTAAGCTTATTAGTGCTTATTTTGGTTCAGCTTATTATTGCTTATCAAAAGCTCCTTACTTTCTTGGCCAAAAACTGTTTTAAGATTATTGGGCTTATGTTATCGTGGGCTAAACTCAAGGGTCATAGTTTGGTTGCTAATCTTTAATTTGTGGTCATAAACTTAGTTAATTTTTTTATGGTCACACTTTGGTTGCTTATGTCATCGTAGGCAATATTTGTTGATTTTTTTTATCTCAAACAGTGTTTTACAAAAGTCAAACACGGCTTAACTAAGTTATGTATTTTGAGCTCCATTCTAGCTTTCATTACTAGTTTTTTTGTAGCTTAAGTGTAGTAAGGCTTTCGTAGCTTATTTTGTCTTGAAAACTGCTTATTATCTGCTTATTTCTCAACTGTTTTTTGTGCTTATGTGTCTCGAAACTGTTTTTAAAGGAGCGTTTGGATTTGGCTTATTTTTTCTTATTTTTGTGGTTTTTTCTTATTCTCTGCAAAAGCTAGGAACTTTTTCATGTCAAATCTGTTCTAGCTTATTAGGTTTATCTTTTCATGATTTTATAGCTTATTTCGAGCTTATTTGAGCTTACTTTAAGCTTAGAATTCACGGATTATTTTTTGTTTTTTCTTATTTCTCGTTAAAGGCTTCAAACTCTCATTGTCAAAACATAAGTAGCTTATTAATAAATACTAATTTTCGTGGCTTATTTACCGGTTGAACAGCTTATTTGGGCTTATTTTCTTCTTATTGTCGAGGTAAAAAACAGAGCATAAAGGCAAGGTTTTAAAAAGTTGAAAAAATTAGTACAAATCTTCTAACGTGCGAAATATGTATAAACAGGTTGTGCGAAATATGACATTATTGAGAAATAAAACTCTGTCTAAATTTACATAGTTCGGCGAAACATTTTTTTGTTAATCCTGCGAAATGTGTTTTTCGTTAATCTTGCAAAATATGTTTTTGTTCTTTCTACGAAATATGCGTTTGGTTCTAGGAAGTCGAGTAAACAACTAGGCGTGAAAAGGTTTTTCATTTAGAGTTTAAACGTTTAAGTTTTAGGTTTTCGGTTTCGAGTTTCGTCGTTTGTAGAACTTATAACATATACCATTAAGATCACGATCTTTCATACATCATCGTATCATGCTCGGTTTTTATTGCATCATCCCGACACAAAACTGCACACCTTAACCCAGGGCCGTCCCGTAGATTTTGGGGGCCTTGTGCCATTGTCGCAAAAGAGGCCTTTCTTAAACGCAAAATTTTAAGCTAATGCAAAATAACTTTAAAATATTCTACTACAATTTACATAGTTAATCATGGATCCCTTTTGAGTGCCCATGGACTCTTTTTTGTTTTTTCTTAAAACTCCGAGTGGATATTTTCGAATAGGAGCCATACTTTCGAAATCAGTGGCAAATTAGTACTTAAAAATCATAGGCATTATTACATAAATAAATCTATATTACTGCTTGTTTACTAAGTGATGTTATAAGTTGAGATTAATTATAAAGGCAAAGTGAATTATATATTAATGGATCATCAGGGTCGTCTCGTGAATTTTACAAGCCCTGTGCAAAAATAAAACGATAAGCTTCTAAAACACTAAATAAACACGTTATATATAAAATAGCATTGGGAAAAGAACATGATCGCTAGAGCCATGTAACAACAACGGTCATTATCAAATCTTAGGCCTTAATTTTATTGAATCTCCTTGAAAAGTATTTGGAAATTTTAAAAGGTATATTAGCTTCTAGAAACGTACTTGACATATTTTAATAATGGTTCCAAACAAGGGGTGAAACTGTTAAATGTATAAACTCCTTGCACTTTTTTGAAATTTAAACTAAAAGATTAGATCAAAAGTGTAAGAACTATGAACTTTAAGGGGACAAATGCATATAACTGAAACTCATCATCTTCTCCACCCAATACCCGCTGCTACACTTCTGTATATACCCTACTTTTTAAAAATCTATTTCACATATATTTTTTGTAAACGCTAACCAATTATACATGTTCTTAACACGTTCACATCAGTTTTATGCTAAAAATCAAAATATATCTGCTCCTTATGCTTGTAAACATGGTGCTCCTAAGAAAATGGAGGCCCTGTACCATCGCCCACCCTGCACATGCTCAAATCCGGTGTTGGGATTTAAAAGACTTCAAGGATTCTTAGAAGTTACTACTGCTCAGGTACATAATGGAAATTATGCTAAGTAGTTAGTACTGGTAGTATAATGTTACCACTGCTAGTTACTACTGTTAGTATAATTTAGTACTGATAGCATAAAGTTACTGCTGTTAGTAGAAGTTAAGACTGCTCAGTGTTGAAGACTAAAATATAAGCTAAGTAGTTAGTGCTGCTAGTAGTAAAGGTTAAGACTGCTAGTACAAGTTACTACTGTTAGTATATATTAGTACTGCTAGTACTAATGTTACTACTGCTTATGTTAATTAGTGCTGCTGGTGAAAAGATTACAACTGCTGATTACAACTGCTTGAAGACTTTCTACTGTCAAGAGGATAAAGACGAATTAAAGAGATAAAGATTGTTTGGAGAACAAGAATACTTGTGAAGATAAGTATTGAGATATTTATGTACAAGATATGCATAATGTATTTATTTAAAAGATTACGTTTATGTTTAGAAAAGATTAAGATATCTTAGGAATATATTGTAAGTCGACTAGGACTCCTTAATCTATAAAAGGAGGCTCTAGGGAATTAGTTGAGATATCAGTTTTGCATATAAGTTTTCATAGTTGTCAAGTCGATTTAGAAAAGCTTCAAGGTCATAAACCCTAGTATTAGTGAAGAGTACTCGTATTATTGATCTAATAATATTGGAGCGTTTGGTTATATCTTTGTTTGTTCAAGATTACTGTTTTATTCATAATACTTCTAGGTATTAAGGTGTAGATTTCGCATACACTTTAGTATACATATAAAGTTTATACAACAAGTTATTTTGGATTTATCCAAGGTAATTTAACCTTAGACAACCTAAGGAATCGATCAAGGATTGGGATCAACAAGTGGTATCAGAGCTTTGCTTTGAGAAACTTTGATCTAGAAGACATGGAGTTTGAATCTACAAATAGTGGTACTACTACAAAGCTTCCCATACTTAAACTGGGTGAGTATGAAATATGGGTGATAAGGATTAAGCAGTTCTTCCAGATCCAAGACTATGCACTCTGGGAGGTCATAGAAAATGGTGATTCATGGGTGTTAGTACCACAAACAGCACAGGAGAATGGTACATCAGTTACAAAGATGTCTATACCTGTAATTGCTGAAGAAAAGACAAATAAGAAGAATGATGTCAAGGCTAGGAGATTGCTACTCATGGCTCTTCCTAATGAACATCAACTCACATTCAGTCAGTACCCTGATGCTAAATCAACGTTTGCTACCATTGAAACACGATTTGGAGTTAATGCAGCTACCAAGAAAACTCAGAAAACACTTTTGAAGCAAGAGTATGAGAATTTCAGTGCATCAAGTGCAGAGTCTCTTGACTCTATCTTCAATAGGCTTTAGAAGATAGTCAGTAGGCTTGCTATTTTGGGTGTGGTCATTGCCCAAGAAGACTTAAACTCAAATTTCTTGAGTAGCTTACCTCCTGAGTGGAACACTCATGTAGTTGTGTTGATGAATAAGCTTGAAGTTGAAACTATGTGCATAGATGATGTGTACAACAACTTCAAAATTGTTGAACAAAAGGTAAAGAAATATGTTGGTGCAAGTAGTGGTGCTCAAAACTTGGCCTTTATGACTGCTCTAAGCACTAGTAGTACTAATGATGCTAACACTGCTAGTCTACAAGTTAGTACTTCTAGCCCTAATGTTAATGCTGCTAGTCCACAAGTTAGTACTGCTAGTGTCAGTGATAATTCTTTCTATGCTTTCATGGATGAAAATCCCAATGGTTCTAATGTCCTACACCAGGACTTAGAGCAAATTCATGAAGATGATTTGGAAGCAATGTATTTGAAGTGGCAGCTCTCTTTGCTAAGTGTGAGGGCAAAGAAGTACTATCAGAGGACATGCAAGAAGATTTTCATTAATGCTAATGATACTGCTAGGTATGATAAAACCAAGGTGGAGTGTTACAACTGTCATAAGTTGGGACACTTTTCCAAGGAGTGTTGAGCACCAAGAAGCAAGGATGGTCAGTTCAGAAATCAAGACAACACCAGGAAGCAAGGAAACAATGAAGACAAATCTTCAAAGGCAATGTTGGCCATAAATGGTGTAGGTTTTGATTGGAGTGACATGGCAGAAGAACAAGTTCAGATAAACTTGGCTCTAATAGCATTTTCAGACTTAGAGGTATATACTGATAAAACTTGCTCTAAAACTTGTCTAAAAAACTATAAAACTCTTAAGAAACAGTGTGATGATTTGATTGTTAAACTTAATCAAACTGAGTTTACAACAGCTACTTATAAAAGAGGTTTAGCAACAGTAGAAGAACAACTTATCACATATAGGAAGAATGAGATTCTTTTTAGTGAATAAGTTGTAGTACTTAAAAGAGAAGTAGCTTGTAAAGACTATTAAATAAATGTGCTTAAAAGTGAGTGTGAAAAAGTTAAGCAAGAAAAAGATGGCATTGAATTTAAAATTGAGAAATTTGATAAGGCCTCAAAAGACTTATATCAGTTGTTAGGAAGTCAGATAACTGACAAAAGTAAAAAGGTTTGGGGTATAGTGTAGTTCCTCCGCCTCATCCTTTAATCTATAATAGACCTAATAAGCTTGATCTGTCTTATTCTGGTCTTGATGAATTCAAAGAGCCTAAATTCAAAGGTTATGGTCCTGAGAATAGTGAGCAAGAGTCTAATGTTATTTGTGATAAAAAATCAAATAATTCTAAAGAAAATTTTGAAGAGTCTTTGGTAGAAGAACAAGTATCATAAGGCACAAGTAGCTTTGTTGAATCTTCACCTAATGTTGATAAAGAAACCGTTTTTCCTGTTAATAAAAAGGTAGAGTTTACTAAACCTAAAAATCATGAAAAATCAGTTAAAAAGTCAGTTAGGTATGCATAAATGTATAGATCACAATCTCCTAGGGGTAATTAGAGGAATTGGAATGGACAAAAATCCAATCAACTAGGAAAAGATTTTGTGATGTATAACAAGGCTTGCTTTATATGTGGAAGTTTTAATCATTTGCAGATTAATTGTGATAACCATCAAAGAAAAGGCATAGTATCTAGAAATAATTACAATAGGGTGGATGCCAAAACCACACACCCTAGTGTTCACAGGAATATGTCTCCAAGAGCAGTTTTGTTGAAAACTGGCCTCACACCACTTAATACTGTTAGGCCTGTTAATACTGCTCACCCCAAATCAGCAGTTCATAGTGCTAAATCAAAGACACATTTTTTTAAACAAGCACAATCAACTGCTCAGAGGCCCTTTTATAAGCAAACAGCATTAACTAGAAGATCTGTGCATACTGCAAAGAGACACTATTATACTGGCAGGCCTAGAGCAGTTAATACTGCTAGGTCATTTACAGGACATGTTAATACTGTTAGGGTAAAAGGGGTAAATGCTGTAAAGACCTCAGCATGTTGGGTTTGGAGACCTACCAAACCTAATGGTGCATCACTTGCTTTTAAAAGACACAACTACATTGATGCACGAGGCAGATCCAAGTCAGTAATGGCTTGGGTCCCAAAAGGAATCTAATTTCCTTATTTTTATGTGCAGGGCAAGCCACAACAAGATGATAAAGGATTTGTTGACAGTGGATGCTCAAGGCACATGACTGGAAACATAGCTTATCTCTCAGATTTCAAGGAATTTGATGGAGGTTATGTTGCATTTGGAGGAGGTGCATATGGTGGTAGAATTACTGGTAAAGGAACACTTAAAACTGAAAGTCTTGATTTTGAAGATGTATACTTTGTCAATGAGTTAAAGTTCAATCTTTTTAGTGTCTCACAGATGTGTGACAAAAAGAACTATGTCCTTTTTACTGACACTGAATGTCTTGTCTTATCTCCTAATTTTAAGTTGCCTGATGAAAATCAGATACTTCTTAAAATTCCTAGAAAGGACAATATGTACAATTTTGATATGAAGAACATTGTTCCTAAAGAGAGTTTGACTTGTCTTGTTGCAAAGGCTACATTAGATGAATCAATGCTCTGGCATAGGAGGCTTGGTCATATTAATTTTAAAAACATAAATAAGCTTGTCAAGGATAATCTTGTAAGAGGATTGCCTACAAAAAGTTTTGAAAATGACCAAACCTGTGTTGCTTGTCTTAAAGGGAAGCAACACAGAGCTTCTTGTAAGTCCAAAGTTCTGAATCCCATTACTAAGCCTTTGTTTATGCTACATATGGATTTGTTTGGTCCAACCTTTGTGAGTAGTTTAATGCATAAAAAGTATTGCTTAGTAGTCACTGATGATTATAGTAGATTTACATGGGTTTTCTTTTTAACAACTAAGGATGAAACCAGTGAGATCCTTAAGAACTTTATCAAAGAAATAGAAAACCTAGTGGATAAGAAAGTGAAAATAATCAGAAGTGATAATGGAACAGAGTTTAAGAACAAAGTTATGGATGATTTTTGTAGAGAAAAAGGTATTAAGAGAGAATATAGTGTAGCCAGGACTCCTCAGCAAAATGGTGTAGCTGAGAGAAGGAATAGGACACTAATTGAGGCTGCTAGAACAATGTTAGCTGACTCTAAGTTACCTACCACATTTTGGGCTAAAGCAGTTTCTACTGCTTGCTATGTATAGAATAGGGTCTTAGTAGTCAAGCCTCATAACAAGACACCTTATGAACTTTTTAGAGGTTTTAAACCAGCTCTAAGTTTTATGAGACCATTTGGTTGTCATGTTACTATTCTTAATACTTTAGACAGTCTAGGCAAGTTTGATGGCAAAAGTGATGAAGGTTTCTTTGTTGGATATTCTTTGAGTAGTAAAGCTTTTAGGGTATACAACACTAGAACTAGGAGAGTAGAAGAAAACTTGCATATTGGGTTTTTAGAGAATAAGCCTATGATAGAAGGGAATGGCCCAAAATGGCTGTTTGATATTGATTCTCTAACCCAATCTATGAACTATGTACCAGCTACTGCAGGTACAATTTCTAATGACTCTGCAGGTACATCAGAAGAAATTAGTCAAGATTGCATTATGATGCCAATTTGGAAAGATACTTCATACTTTGATTCACCTACCAAGGATGTTGAAAATGGTAAACCAAAAACTGTTGATGATGCTTAAAAGCAGGTTGAAGATAGTCCAAATAAGGAGAATGCTGAACAAGATAAGTTTGAAGATGATAGCAGTACTAAAGATGTTAATCTACTGGACAACATGTTAATACTGCCAGTCCTGATGTTAATACTAGTAGTCTTAAACTTAATGTTGTTGGTCCATCAGTTAATACTGCTAGTTTAAATGAACAAGATAACCCTAAAGACATGTTCACCATGGGAGCTAGTCATATACTTAAAGCCACTCATATTAAGTTCTTCAGTGATGAAGATAACCAGAAGTTGATTTGGGGAACATCAAATATTCCTATATAGTTCCAACCACTCCCAATACAAGAATTCATAAAGATCACCTAATTGACAATGTGATTGGTGATGTGAAGTCATCTGTTCAGACAAGAAGAATGACTAAACCTACTTCTGAACAAGGGTTTCTCAGTGATGTGTATGAATAGAAAATACATGATACACTGAATACTTGTTTATATGCTTGTTTCCTATTACAGATTGAACCAACAAGCATTACTAAAGCTCTATCTGATTTATCCTGGGTGGAAGCAATGCAGGAAGAACTTCTGCAATTCAAAGTTCAACAGGTTTGGATACTTGTGGATTTGCCTAGTGGAAAGAGGGCCATTGGAACAAAATAGGTCTTTAGAAACAAGAAAGATGAAAGGTGAATTGTGATTAGGAATAAAGCAAGGTTAGTTGCACAGGGTCATAGACAAGAAGAAGGTATTGATTATGAAGAAGTATTTGCACCTGTGGCAAGAATTGAGGCAATAAGATTGTTTTTGGCCTATGCTTCTTTTATGAGTGTTCTAGTATATCAAATGGATGTAAAGAGTGCTTTCTTATACGGAACTATTAAGGAAGAAGTCTATGTTACTCAACCACCAGGATTTAAGGATCCTGACCATCCAGACAAAGTTTACAAGGTGGTCAAGGTACTTTATGGTTTGTATCAAGCACCAAGAGCATGGTATAAAACTTTAGCTAACTATCTGTTAGGCAATGGGTTTAAAAGAGGCAAGATAGATCAGGCATTATTTATCAAGAAGCAAAAAGGAGATATTTTTCTTATACAGGTCTATGTTGATGACATTATCTTTGGCTCTACAAGCAAGAAGTTATGTACCGGATTTGAGAAGCTCATGAAGGATAAGTTTTAGATAAGTTCTATGGGAGAACTTACTTTCTTTCTAGGATTACAAGTACAACAGAAGGAAGATGGAATATTTATCAGTCAGGATAAATATGTAGCTGAGATTTTGAAGAAATTCAACTAAACTGATGTGAAGTCTGCTTCAACTCCAGTTGATTTGGAAAAGCCCTTAGTCAAAGATGGAGATGATGAGGATGTTGATGTACATCTTTATAGATCTATGATTGAGTCTTTGATGTATCTCACAGCATCTATGCCAGATATCATGTTTTTAGTATGTGCATGTGCCAGATTTCAAGTTACTTTAAAGACATCACATCTTTTAGCAGTCAAAAGAATTTTTAGATATTTGAAAGACAAACCAACTTTAGGCCTTTGGTATTCTAGGGATTCTCTATTTGAACTGGTTGCTTACACAAATAGTGACTATGCTAGAGCAACTCAAGATAGGAAGTCAACAACTAGAGGTTGTTAGTTTTTGGGAAACAGGTTGATATCTTGGTAGTGTAAGAAGCAAACTATGGTTGCCACTTCTACAACTGAAGCTGAATATGTGGTTGTTGCTAGTTGTTGTAGGGAAGTACTCTGGATTCAAACCTAATTGCTGGATTATAGGTAAAATTTCATGAACACTGTCATTAATATTGACAATAACAGTACTATCTGCATCATTGAAAATCCTATTCAACATTCTAAAATGTTAGCCTCAAAATATTAAGTCAGACATGAAGTTCGTGCATTATGAATGTTAGTCTCGATCAATCAATTAGTTAATGTTGTAATAGAATAGTATCGGGAATCAGGCTCGATAGTTAATCTAATATTGTATATGTTTTGGGTTTAATACCAAGCAAAACCCAAGCCCGGGTCCTAGTTAAATATCCCGCACGTCACTTAATGTGTCGGGGTATATATATACCTTTTCCACTTTGGAAAAGGAACAGTAGTTGATTTCATTTCTAAATAATTTTTCTCTCTTTTCTCTCTCAACTCTCTCTCTCCTCTTTCTCTCTCTTAATCAACTCACTTTCTTTCTCCATTTTCTAGTCCGATTTGTGGTTGTTATATGAAGTGAAAGTGATTATTAGGATCCTACAATTGGTACCAGAGCTTCAAGGGTGGATTCGTGTTTGTTATTGTGGTTAAATAGCAAATTTTCGTGGCTTATTTTGTTCAAGAACACCCCATAGCTCAAAATATTTTTTGGGGCTTATTTGGTGGTTGATCGTGTTGTTTTTCTTGCTATAATTGCTAAAGAAGTTGTATTGTTGCTATTACAAGAGATTCACAAGGCTCTAGTTTGAAATTGAAGCTTATAAGGTTCAAATTTTTTTTGTTTTCTTCATGGAGAGTTGCTTCATATTGGAAGATTCACAAGGAAACAAGCGTAATTGTGTGTTTAATCTTCTTATACACACTTAGAATTGCATGTTTTAGCTTTGTTTCATGGTTAAAAAGATCATATGGATTGATTTTGTTTAATTCGAGCTAGTGTTCTTCGTGGTGGTTTGAGTATTATATCATTGTTCTAAGCAGAGGTTTGACAGAAAAAAGGACAAGATCCACGTTTTATGGAAAAGGTATATATATACCCTGACACATTAAGTGACGTACGGGAAATTTGACTAGGACCTAGGCTCGGGTTTTGCTTGGGATTAAACCTGAAACATATACAATATTAGATTAACTATCGAGCCCGATTCCCGATACTATTCTATTACAACGTTAACTAATTGATTGACCAAGACTTAAATACATAATGAACGAACTTCATGTTCGACTCAATATTTTGTGGCTAACAAATACTTGTTTTCACTTATGGACACAACAACTTTACTTTGATTTAAATGATTACGGATTAGTTTAAGTGGATTGAACTGTTAATTACTCGGAGAGTAAACGCGATTGTTATAAAATAGATCTATTTGGGGATTGACAATCCCCTTTCGGGTAAGTAGCTCTCACTAGTTCGAGATCGAACTAACGAACTTATACCATATCGGAACACGGTTTGATTGGTGTCTACAGAGCCAACAACTACATACTGTCTTTGGGAAGAGGCACCCAGTAGGTCTTTAGGAAGAGGCACCTAGTAACTTTTACTGTGCCTTGAATAGAGTGGCATACTTTTAAGTCTACGCCTCAGTTTCATAAACTTAGAGTAATCGTAATCACTCCTTACAATACATACTTGAAACATTTTGTGATATTGTGCTCATTACAATACATACTCGAAACATTTTGTGATATTGTGCTCATTACAATACATACTCGAAATATTTTGTGACATTGTGCTCATTACAATTATCATACTCTTTAATCAATTGTGATTCAACTTTTATACAAATCTTTGATCTCAACACGCTTACTTATATTTTTGTGACTATCATAAGTGTTGAAATAGTCATACATACTTTAAAAATCTTTGATTCCAACATTTTAACAAATGCATTTTATGTGGTTCGTGTTTACACGCATTTTAAAAATCTATATATTTGAGTTTATGCGTTGCAAGTCTTGTATGGGCGGGACTTGTAACACATTAAATTTGTATATATAGTTTATGTGATTTACATTTACATTTACAAAAATCTATGAACTCATCAACTTTATGTTGACACTTTTAAGCATGTTTTTCTCAGGTGAATAAGATGCTTGACATAACTGATGTGCATTGGAGTCCAAACTTTACAAGATTTCTTTTCAAACGTCACATTTAGAGGTCGTTCTCTCACGTCTTGTGCAAAGGTACTCATGAAGTAACCCTCCCGGACATTATTTTGCTGCGACCCAATTTGAGGGTGTTACAGATTGATATTCAGAGCCAAGGTTATAGAGAACTAGGTTGCATATTTTACCTAGACTATAACCATTTTCACAAACATTGCATCACATCAAACTTTTTCATGTGCATACACACTCTTTCTCAATCATTTACATTCAAAAGGTGAAGCATTCAACATCAGGTATTCACTTGCTTTACTGCGATGTTAGTTCGATAGCCAAATACAAAATCCAAAACATTTTCTTCTTGTAAGGCAATAACTTGACTAACTATTTTTTTAAACAAACAGTCTTAGGTATAACCTAAACAGTGTTAATTTTACGTAAGCAGTATTAATTGAGAAAAACTTTACAGTATTAATACTTTACAAACTTTTTCAAAAAATAAAAGAGATATAGACTGTTATGGATTCAGCACTTGCCAATACTTGAGACCAAGTATTTAAAATCTGCCTGATCAAAACCTTTTGTAAGAAAGAAGATCTTGTAACCATTTTAAATCAGTATGAATTTTAACCATTTTATTAACTTTTTAGTGTCAACTGCAATCTCTTTATAAGATGATTGCATAAATCTAGCTATATGTTTTGTTTTTTAGAATTGTTGAACAGGTTTTTCATATAATTGCAGATAGTTACTGTTAATTGTCAAATATTTAATGACAGTGTTCCTGAGATTGTAACCTCCTAATCCAGCTATTGGTTTTGAATCAAGAGTACTTGTCTACAAACAATTAGAGACAGCAAAACTTATTCAGTTCAGTTGTAGAAGTGGCAACCACAGTTTGCTTCTTACACTGCCATGATATCAACCTGTTTCCCAAAAACTGACAACCCCAGTTGTAGACTTCCTATCTTGAGTTGCTCCGCATAGTCATTATCAGTATAAGCAACCAGTTCAAATGGAGAATCCCTAGAATACCAAAGGGCCCTCCCTAAAGTTGGTTTGCCTTTTCGTATATCTAAAAATCCTATTGACTGCTAAGAGATGTGTTGTATAGGAGTTACTTGGAATATTGCATATGCAAATACTGCAAACTTGATATCTGGTCTTGATGAAGTGAGATACATCAAAGACCCTTCATTGTTCAATTGATGATGTACTTTCAACATCATCAGCATCTCCATCATTGACCAAAGGTTTTCTCTAAAATCAACAGGAGTTTGAAGCATGACTCCTCCTCAGAGTAGTGTAATTTCTTACTAAATTTTAGCTACATATTGTCATGACTGTTATATATTTCCATCTTCCGTCTGTTGTATTGTACATCCTAGAAAGAAAGTTAGTTCTCCCATAGAACTCATCTGAAACTTATCTTTCATTAGCTTCTCAAAACCAGTACATAACTCCTTGTTTGTTGAGCCAAAGATAATGTCATCTACATAGACCTGTACAAGCAAAATATCTCCTTTTTGCTTCTTGATAAATAATGTCTGATCTATCTTGCCCCTTTTAAACCCATTGCTCAAAAGATAGTTAGCCAAGTTTCATACCATGCTTGGTCGCTTGATTGCAACCATTAAAGTGCACTGACCACCTTGTAAACTTTGTCTGGATGGTCAGGATCTTTAAATCCTGGTGGTTGAGTAACATAGACTTCTTCCTTAATGGTTCATTATAAGGAAAGAACCTGTTTACATCATTCGACTTACCAGAAAACCCATAAAAGAGGTATAGGCCAAAATAAGTTATTACCCCAATTCTTGACAAGGTGCAAAAAATTCTTCATATTCAATACTTCTCCTTGGTCTATGACCCAAATCTTTGTGCAATTACCTTACTTTGTTCCTAATCACACAATTCCCCTTTTATCTCTTCTTGTTTCTAATGACCCATTTTGTTCAATGGACCTTCTTTCCAATTAGGGAGATCCTAAACCTGTATCCAAACTTGTTGAAGTTTGCTTGAATGCTAGAAGTTCTTCCTGCCATTGCTTCCACCAGGTATGAATCCGATAGAGCTTTAGCATGCTGATGGTTCAATCTTGATAGGAAACAAGCCATATAAACAAGTTTTAGGGTATCATGTGTTTTCTGCTCAGACACGTGATCTTTATGTATTCTTGTATTGGGAGTGGTTGGAACTGTATAGGAATTTGTGATGTTCCCCAAATAAACTTCTGGTTCATCTTCATCACTAAAGAACTCAACATGAGTGACTTCAAGTATATGACTAGCTCCCATAGTGAACATGTCATTAAGGCTATCTTGATCAAATGAACTAGCAGTATTAACTGATGGACCAACAATATTAAGATTAAAGCTACCAGTATTAACAACAGGACTGGCAGTATTAACATGTTGTCTAGCAGTATTAACTTCTTTAGGACTGCTATCATCATCAGACTTATCTTTTGCATCAGTCTCATTATGTAGATCATCTTCACCCTGCTTTTGATCATCAGCAGCAGATTTTGGTTCACCGTCATCAACATCCTTTGAGAGTGAATCAAAATATGAAGCATCTTTCCAAATTGGCATCACAATACAATCTTGACTGATTTCTTCTGATGTACCTGTATTGAGTTCTCCTTGTGTACCTGCAAATTCATTAATGTTTGTGCCTGCAGCAACTGGTACATAATTCATAGATTGGGTTAGCGAATCAATATCAAATAGCCACTTTGGACCATTTCCTTCTATCATAGGCTTATTCTCTAAAAACCCAATATGCAAGTTTTCTTCTACCCTCCTGGTTCTTGTGTTGTATACCATAAAAGCTTTACTACTCAAGGAATATCCAACAAAGAAACCTTCATCACTTTTGCCATCAAACTTGCCTAAACTGTCTAAAGTATTAAGAATGGTAACATGACATCCAAATGGTTTCATAAAGCTTAGAGTTGGTTTAAAACCTCTAAAGAGTTCATAAGGTGTCTTGTTATAAGGCTTGACTACTAAGACCCTATTCTGTACATAGCAACCAGTTTAACTGCTTCAGCCCAAAATGTGGTAGGTACCTTAGAGTCAGCTAACATTATTCTAGCAGCCTCAATTAGTGTTGTATTCCTCCTCTCAGCTACATCATTTTGCTAAGGAGTCCTAGCTACACTATATTCCCTCTTAATACCTTTTTCTCTACAAAAATCATCCATAACTTTATTCTTAAACTCTGTTCCATTATCACTCCTGATTATTTTCACTTTCTTATCCACTAGGTTTTCTATTTCTTTGATAAAGTTCTTAAGAATCTCACTGGTTTCATCCTTAGTTGTTAAAAAAAACCAAGTAAATCTGCTATAATCATCAGTGACTACTAAGCAATACTTCTTATGCATTAAACTACTCATAAAGGTTGGACCAAGGAAATCCTCTTACATGATTATCCTTAACAAGCTTGTTTGTGTTCTTAAAATTAATATGACCAAGCCTCCTATGCCAGAGCATTGATTCATCTGATGTTGCCTTTGCAACAAGAGAAGTTAAACTCTCTTTAGGAACAATGTTCTTCATATCAAAACTATAAATGTTGTCCTTTCAAGGAATTTTAAGAAGTATCTGACTTTCATCAGGCAAATTAAAATTAGGAGATAGACAAGACATTCAGTGTCAGTAAAAAGGACATGGTTCTTTTTGTCACACATCTGTGAGACACTAAAAAGGTTGAATTTTAACTCATTGACAAAGTACATCTTCAAAATCAAGGCAATCAGTTTTAAATTTTTCTTTACC
>BQNB010103317.1:0-24057 GCA_026074375.1 Tanacetum coccineum | reverse complement strand
AATATCAAAATATAATTAAGAGTTTTAGTATAAATAAAAATAATAAAAAAATAAAATAAAAAAGGGGTGTTTTGGCCGCTCGGCTTGGGGGGAAAAGGGAAAAAAAGAGTTTTAGTATAACTCGAATTCGTTTTTGATAATGACTAGTCCTAGGGTTTGCCTATATAAACCAAGGCCCTCTTCCCCTCTCTCTTTCATAATATCCGGTCGAACCACAATCCAAAGAAAAAAAAAGTTTTTTTTATTATTATTCAAGATTCAAGTGGTGATTTGTGTTCAACAATCAAAGATTTTAGGTATGTTTTCTTAATTTTGCTTTAATTTAATTTTCTTTAAAAAATATATGTAACAATTTAATGATGGAGTTAGGGTTATATAAATCATGTAATTAAAAGATGTTAGACTAATTAGGGTTGATTGGGAATAGATTAGTAGTGCATTGATGCTTTCGGTTACGGTTATATCGCGTTAGTTTAGGGTTTTGTTATGAGCAGAATTTTAAGTCATGTTGTTCGGTTGATATCTCAATGATGGTAACGTGTATTGAGGTGTTTCTTGAGGCTAAGAATAAGTTTAGAGAATCTATTTTTCAAAAAGTCTGGCCTCGAACAATTTAGAGTTCAGGAAGTTAATTAAAAGTTAGTTACAAGAAAAGTTATCAAAACAGTAAATACTAGACATAATTAGGTCATGTTTGGAAGGGTAAAACCCTAGCTTAAATGTGGAATTAGGATTAGCCAATTGATAGAGATTAAGTTCAATATGTGTATAAAGAAACCCCAAAAGTATAGCTTCTGATTGTATGTATAAGTAGGGTAATAAAGGCCATACTTTTTAGTGTGCAATCAGATCCGAAATTGAGTAACTTGTGATGTTGAATTTTTAGAAAATAGTTACACTTAGTATTATTTTTTCTAAAAAATCATGAATTATTTTAACCCATTAGGGATATAGGAGATCCAATATGAAGTGCTAGTTAGGTATTTTAGTATTTTATTTGTGGTCATAAAGTGATTACAAAATTTAGTCAAAAACCGTGAAATTGGAAGTTAATGAATAAGGTTATATAGGGTATGAAAATGATATGGGAGTAGTAACTAAAGGATTATAAACTTATTGTAAGGTTTAGAAGTCCATGATATGATTGTTACATTTGCTAGGGCATTTTGCCTAACCGAGTGTAACTTGTGTTTTGTTGTGATTAGATCTTGTGCAAGAGTTTATCAAGTAGCTGAGCATCAGGTGAGTTTCATAGTCCCGTTTTTACTATGTTTTCTTGGGATGGAAATGATGCAAAATATGTTTTGAAATGTTTTAATTGATGTGATTATGTGGTTTAAGTTATGCATGGACTTTTATGTAACTATTATATGTTATGTGCTAAATGTTGTGTGATTGGGATCGTGGTTAACTTTCCTAACTATGTTATGGTTTCGGGTAATGGTCTTACCTATGATTGTGTGATTTGGATTTGGGTAATGGTCTTACCTATGATTGTGTGATTTGGATTCGGGTAATGGTCTTACCCATGATTGTGAAATTTTGGTTTCGGGTAATGGTCTTACCCATGATGTTGAGATTTTGGATCGAGGGACACGTTCTGTTCTAGTTATGGTTGTTTTGCACGTATGCATGTTAGCCTGTATAATAGTTAGCTTAACTGTCCTGCTGCCATGTTTTGTTTTTCTTAATCACAGTAATTTACTTAAAGTTTGATTGTGTGTCGTAAACCTATGACTCTCACCAACCATTTTGTTGACGTTTTTAAGCATCATTTTCAGGTGAGCGTGTTGAGAATGTTGAAGCTAAAAGTAGCTAGAGAAAGACCATAGGATTGCATATGGAGCTTATCTCCGGATTTGTCGTTTCATATTTGTTTAATTAAACTGCGTTTGTTTTCATAGGTTTGTGAAACAATGTTAAGTCTTTGTATTGATGAGACCCCTTTTCATTAATGCAAGATTATTTTGTTTTCGGTATTGTCACGACATATCGTGTCATTTTATATTTTGTATTGCATATAGTGATTCTCTATTGTTGACACCATTGTGTTGTGATGATATCCATGATGTTACAGCCTAGTGTTTTCGCACTCTGCAGGGTGTGACCGATTGGTTATCAGTTAAGCCAGGTTATAGAGAAGTAGGGGGTTTTGAACCTAGACAGTAACTATGAGTCCCTCATATTATTGCATTTTAAGGATTTAAGTGTATATGTACAGTATTACTATATTTTTTCGACATTATTAAAGTTTAATTTTTCCTATTTTTTTACTAATTTTAATCTCGTTAATAATTATCTTATATATATAGTAACTTATATATATATATATATATATATATATAGATATTATTATTTTATTATTATATATTATATACCACTTATACATTATAGGGATCTAATAGTATATAACCTTCTTTGTGTGTATTTTAGTCAATGTCTCCTCCTGCTCGTCTTTGAGTAACTCGTGCTAAGTTTACATTGGTGGCAACCGCCTTGCAACTAGATCAAGCATTATATCTGATCCACGTGACGGAGCTCGAGGATGAAAGCATACGAACGTAGAGGTCCGAATACCGAAAGGATGTATTCGCGACCGAATTAAAGCAAAGTGACTAAGTAACATGTAGAGGAGGAATGGGTTCTAGTGGGGAGATATGACGCAACGTTCCATACGCATGAAATTTATGCTTAAATATTCCACATTGAGCAATACAAGGTTAGATCATTCAGCTAGAACAGATTCAAGTTACATTTTTTAACTATCGCATGTATACTCATACATTACATAGCATCTACACCATTTTTGGTCTTTGAGGAGCTAAGAAATAAGACTTAGAATAGGTGATGAGTACGGAACGATAAGTCGTGATGAGATATATGTTCAAGGGGATTTGGCGATAACCTCCGTGGAGGACCCAATGTGACCATAGTGTGAGTACCGTCAGCGGAGTACCGGGGGTCACATGTTAGGTATATGATGGCTGTAGATTGAGGTTGGGCGTGGGTGTGTTGGGGGTTGGTGGGCCGCGTGGTTGGTTGTGTCGCAGTGGTCAGTAGTGGGCTCGTTATTAGAGGGAAATAAGACGTGGTGGTATTGGCCAAGTGAAGAGTATTGCAGTAGAGGACGTTGGGGGTATTGGGTTACGGCGTGGTTCAAATATGTGTTGTTCGGTGGGCCATCTAGTGGTAAGGGGATGTCGTGTAGTGTGTGGACCATAAGTGTTGGTGTTTGTTACGTGTGAAGTAGAACTGGGAGGGTTGGCATAGATTCTAGGAAATTGATACGAAGGTGGAAGAGGATGGTGTTCATGGATTTGTGTGGGAATTAGTTTCATCAAGTGACAATGTATAGATGAGAATGGTTTTTTGGTTTTCGAGGTCGTAGGCAACAATATCCACGCTTGATAGCGTGAAAGGGGGAAGCCCAAAAATTTTACAAGGTGTGGCCAGCGCGATGTGACTATTTGTGAGGTGAGTGAAGGTGGAGGGTTAGTAGAGACATCTGAAAATGTGTAAACGAGAGTAATTGGGTTCTTTGTGAAATAATTTTGTGAATGGGATTTCGTTGTTAATTGCAGTGGAGGGGAGAAGGTTAGAAGGTAGTGTCATTTTATAGAGCCTGACCCAATACGGAGGTAGATGGGCTTGAAAGAGAAGGGTTCGAATGACATTATTAATAGTGTGTATCATTCGTTCGGCTTTGCCGTTTTGTTAGGATGTTTTGGGGCAAGAAAAATGGAGTTGTATGCCGTTATTATTGAAGAGAGTGTGTAGTTGGTTATTGTCGAACTCACCACCATGGTCGCATTGGAAACTTTTTATTTCACATTGAAACTAATTTTTAACGTAATTGCGAAAATGTACAAATTTACCAAACATGTCAGATTTATGCTTGAGAGGATAGATCCATACATAATGAGAGAAATGGTCGAGAAAAACCACATATTATTTGAAACCACTTGAACTAACAATGGGAGATGTCCATAAATCAGAATGAATAATATCAAAACAATGTTCAACAATAGAATCCGAACTATGAAAGGGAAGCTTCACATGTTTGCCAAGTTGGCAAGCGTGACAAATTTGTGCAAATTTTCTTTATTACATGAAATAAAACGACTAGAGACAAGCAAACGTAGCACTTGATCACCCGGATGTCCGAGGCGTTGATGCCATGTGGAAGCACTTGTCGAGAAAAAAACAATAGGAGAAGTTGACGGCTTGGTATCTGGATAGAGATCACCCGAACTGTCACATCGAAGGAGGATACGACGAGTCAAGTAATCATTCACAGAAAAAAAAAACCAAAGGCTCGATCAAATTCATAGGACATTATGTCAATTGTGAAACATTGACGAAAAAAAAATGAGATTTTTAATTATATTGGGGGTTACAAGAACATTATGAAGATGAAGAGGGCGATGATGGGAAGGAATAATGCTATGGCCGGTGTTGGTGACGAGAATAGACTCATCATCACCAACGTGAACAGATGGAAATAAGCGTTTATCAAAAATGGTCCTTAAATTACTTGCATTAAAATTTAAATGAGAAGAGGCACTGGTCTTGATGCCAAAAAGGGGGGGGTAGGGTTCTTGCGGCAAGCATATGTTAAACGCACTTGGTAGAGTAGTAGGCTGGGATGCATAAATAGCCGAAGCGAGACCGAGTATAAATTGACCACGATGCACGGCAATAGTAATGCATTTGTGTTGTAAATGTTGAGCAAATTAGTTTGTGGGCCACATATTTGGATAGGTACTGGTAATCATATTGAAATAAAGTGATGTGATACACCTTCTTTCTTAACCAATCGATTAAACTATTGATTTTATTTTATATGAAACCAAATAAAGTTAACAATGGCTGCTAGAATTGAAGATTTTGATGAAGAAAAGATAGAAAAAAAAAACAATTGGAGAAGATTTAAGATTACAGTAGTCGAGAGATATAAAGAGAAATTTAGGGAGATGGTCAATTTTTTAAAACGAAATTAAGAGAGGATCGGTTTTTGCTCTGATTACCATGTTAGAGGATAATGGTTTCCTTGGTTATTATTTCAAAATCAAACACATTATATAGACATCCACACTACTACACAAAAAGGAATAGAGACCCCAGAATGGAGACCTTTTTGTTAAAAGACAGGTCTCGAAAAACTTTTTCAACAAAAAAAATAAGATCAAGACCGGTTTTTACAATTCGAACAGTAAAATATGTCAAGACCGGGTTACAAGCTAAAGACCGGTCCATAAAAACGTCATCCAGACCTGTTGCTAACTTTAAAACACCTTTTTATTTGTTTGACCCAGATAGACCCTTTTCTAAATCATCACCCGTCCATCATCAAAGTATTGCGGGACTTGAAAATTTTAATTTTCACTAAACCAAACCAAACCAAAATTTTCATCTAAAAAAACCCTAACCCCCTTCTCCATAATCTCTCCATCATCAAGCCACCAAATCATATCGCAGCCACCATCAAACTCCATCTTTACAGCTGCTGCCGCTCCACCTCACCATCCCATCTTGTCATCTTTTTGGAGAACACACATCTGTAGCACCCTTCTTCTCGGAAAACGTCATGTACTTTTATCGTGTTTGATTCGGATTTATATATAATTTTAGTTATCTTTTTTTTTCTTTGCTTTTGAGAAAGGAGTGTTTTTGTCTAAGGCTGGATGAAGAATTAATGTTACTATTGTTAAGGAAAAATGAAAGTTATTTTAATCGATAGTCAAACAAATGGAATTTATTCATCAAAATATTAAATCTATATGAATTTATCCATGTGTAAGGGCAATCACGATTTGAATTACTGTCAGTTGAGATTCAGAAGCCAATTGTTTTAGCTATAATTGATTATGTTGACAAGGCTTTTGAGGTACATGATGTTCATTGATGTTTAAGGAATATAGAGCACAATAGTTCGTAACATTAGTTTTGGTACTCTGTAAATCATTTTTGCTAGTATTTGTTTATTATATATGACGAGATTGTTTGCTGTTATCGTCTATTTTCTTTGTAAAACCTGTAATTATTTCATTTTAAAAGTTGGAAGTTTTGGGTATATCTGAATTGCACCGCTTGTGTTTGTGAAAGATCAAAATAAGGAGATCGAATAATGTCAAAAGTAACTGCCCACCATGTGTTTGATGAAAGTTTCAGCATAATTGCATATCAAGGCTGGTTATATGACTATGTAATTTTGATGATTCTTGTTACATTTTTTTGGTTATGGTATAAAAATTAGCAACTTTAAAATTTTTAACGTGTTTCTATATGTTAATAATAGCTATATTAGTATGTGAAGAGTTGTGAATCGCCTAAATCTACTAAATCCACAAACCTTTATTATTCAACTGACTTTGGTTTTGGTTTTTGGTTTTTTTTCGAGTGTTTGAGTTTGGCTCATTGGTATGAAACCTGTAGTAAAGAGTAGGAAAGATTGTCATCCTATCATTATATTGTGCCTTGTGTGTTGCTAAATCGGGGTTGCTTACTTACTTGCATATAGGGAATCCACATAGGGTTTGTGATAGCACTTGTTATCGGGTACAAACATCAAACAAAAGGCCGGGGGAGTGGCTCATCAATGATGATTCGCAAATGGTTGATTTTAGCTTTTTTAAGGATGCTAAAAAGTACCAGTAGCAATTACTTAACTAAGTAGCAATTACTTAACTAAGTAGCAATTACTTAACTAAGTATAAACTTTTGTGCAGAAATGCGTATAAGCGTGAAGTGCAGGGCGTGGCAAATGGGGAGCTGCTGTCGATGATGTTGTATGTAGTTATTTTGGCAATGTTTATATTTGCGCTGAGTTTCAATTAAGTTATGCATAGTTATTTTAACAAGCTTAAGATAATATTGTAGGAGTGACACAATTGAGGTAGGTGTGCGGTGTGGGGGGGACGGATCTCAAACAGGAATGTTGTAGTAGGCTGGTGAGCTCAAAATAATTTGTTGTCCTTTAAGATTATGCCATTCTCGACGATGTTAGAGATTGAATTTTAATATATTACTGGCACCCCCAACATATAACTATACAAGCTTGGAAATCGTTTGGTCATCGAGCTGGTTGATAACATTTCTGTATATTTGTTCTATTTTGTGTAAGAAGAATGTCTCTTACTCACTTACATACTTTGACATCTTTTTTCTACAAAAGAAAATTCATGTCTTAGTATTTCTGTTTCATTCTCTTCATGCTATGTTATATTGTTTCATCAGTGATATCTTCTCTGTTCAAGAGTAATAGTTTTAGGTCCTACTTATATAGTGGAGGTTAAATGAATATCTAGTTGACGGATCTATTTTAAAGATGGGGAAGTGCGGTCGGGCACGTAGGGTAATGGCTCAAAACATGTAACTTTTAAGTACTAGATGGGTCGGTTACGTACAAACACTTTTGGTCAAAGTTCTACCCGGTCCACTCGTTCTCTTTAGCTAAGTTCATTCATTTACACCGTTTGAGATTACATAACCCAATGTGACTAACTGTTTGGAAAAATGTCACCTCTTATACATTTTATACGATGTGTTTTAATCGTGAATATACTAGTTTTGACAATTGTTTCTTGTTTGTTATTCAGGTGAAGATTGGTCTTCGAGTCCTTGTAAGGCCTGAGCCTGATCAACCTCCTACAATCTACCGTACTCTTGGTCTGAGCCTGATCCCTGGTCAACTTCCTACAGTCTTCAAGTCCTTGTAATGTATTTCTTTTGGAGTTGGCTGATAAAGATTACCAGCTTAGAGGATTGTTGGGCTGATCTTCGTACACCATATGCCACAAGCTAAAGATATTAGGTTTATCTCAGGTAATGTTTCTTAGCATTTTATTGTTTGTTTAACTTCACGTTATAAGTCGTTGAATTCTATTTAATTGATAATTTTGGTGGATATATTCATTCACTAAGTCTTACTTAATCTAGTTGTTAAAATGCTTGCATGATGTTATACTTTATATGTTAGCAGCTAAAGATTGATATTAAGTTGTAGTATTGCTGATAGTTCATTACCCCGTAACACCTATAAGTTATTCATGTTTGCCTCTTATGCGACTTTTATCACTTTGCTGGAGAGTGGGTGATGGCTGCAAGCGTCTTATGGTATATAATTCTACTTTTGATAGGCTGTAATGCATGCCATGTTTCTTTGCAACAAAGTGTTTCCAAATATCGTTTGTGGAACAGATTGTTTACAACTTTTGGTACCATGGTTTCAGCTGTAATGTGTTTTGGTTGTTTTTAGCTAAAAGCTTACACATTTATATGATACATTTCATGTAGAGGTGATGAATTCGACATGTATACTTACTAATGATGTTTTTTGGTTGGCTAGAACCCGATATTACTTGTAGTCGTATTACTCGAAATGCTTGATTCGTATGGGCTGTTTGGGTTTGCTTTATGAATACAAGGTGCTGTTTTGGATTGCTTATTGAAAGTGATACTAGCAGTTTCAACATTCAATAAGCAATCCTAGGCAGGTTTATTTTTTTTATTTAAATAAGCATAGACTGGTTTTAAAACCGGTCCCCATTTGATTTCACATGGAGAGCCCCCCTCATACAGACCCTATCAAAAACCGGTCTCGATTGCGTCTCAAACCGGTCTCATTTGCCTTGTCGAGACCGGTTTTTATACCGATGTCCATTTGATTTCACATGGAGATCCCCCCTCGTACAGACCCCATAAAAACCCGGTCTCAATTGCGTCTCAAACTAGTCTCGGAAGCACTTTTTGTAGTAGTGAGAGAATATTCTAGAGAGCATATGGGATAGGCCCATCATACAAAACTGGGCCGGATACAATAAATAAGGAATGACTAATAAATGACATTAATTATATTGACTAATGATATTGACTAATAAGATACACCACATATAAACATTATATGTTTCTTTGTTGATTGGGGCTGACTTTTCTGCTTGATAGTCCAATTAGCGTGTTTTATCTCTACTCGAGTTTTACAAAAAAAAAGGAATGTCGACAACATGAGACACTGATTTGGTAGTCTCGGGCTCACTTTTATTCAAAATGAAGCTAATTTACTGATTTCCTATAGTGGAAATGAGAATATGAATGATAGGTGTACTTATAAAAGCAATGTCATTCATATATATTCTAAAGATAATATTAGAATGAGTAAAATTATTTGGGTCAACAAGTTTATTACAATGATAATGATAGTGACAAAATATTGAAATTTGAATCGTGATCTTGAATTGAGAATGATGTGATGAGGTTGTTATTAGCTGATTGTTTAGCTATTCGACCACCCAATTAACGTTTAATAAAAAACTTGGATACACCTTCTTATACTATCGTGTGAATTCATATGGTATTTGGTTTTTTGATTTGAAAATAGCAATGATTCCCTACGAAATCAACCTGGTGTTAGTATTCAACCTAATATGAGAGTTTAGTTAGAATTGTTGGGAGGGAAATTATTGGATTACAACACATCAACCATTGCTATATTTTGCTTCAAGACCTACATAACTGTTATGTGCATGCCCTCCTCCCATTGATCACTTTTGTGTTAGATTATCATGTTTCACTTATACTGAATTCAGGTAGCTGTAGCAGGCCTGGCTGCGGTAGCGGTCGTGTCAGCAGTGGCGGTTGTAACAACAACGGATTACAGTGAATGCTAGCTTCGTAACGACACCATTGTAGATTTGGAAATAAATGTATTTGATTCACAGTTGTGTGACTGGTTTAATCAAGTGGAACAAGTTGTGTATGTTAGAGTTTGTAGAGATATGGGGCTTAGAAGGAGTTTGGGTCACCCGCCAGATATAAAACAATACCTTAGTAAACCCATTTATAACAGTGGTTCAAAACCGCGACCTATAATATCCCAATTCTTTTCGATGAGTCTTGGTCAATCAATGTGGTGTTTGACTGCATGCATAAGTTTCAAAACCTTTCCGTGGAAGAACATGGATTCAAAACCTTTCCATGGAAGAACATAGATTCGATGACTGCATGAGGTTAATTTTCTTTCCCATTATCACAGTTGCAATATTTTCTACTCTTTCGTAGCACTCTCAACTTATTAAATCCTCAGTCACATTATTTTTTGTTTTTAACTTTGTCGGCAGTGTGATATGTATATGAGAAGTGACCTGTTGTTATGCTTGTCGCTTTTAATAAATTTAACTTTGTGTTATTTTATAACCAAAATGTGCTCGAGTTGGTAACCGAAATGTCACTTAGGAAAATATTCAATGAATGTAAATGAAATTGAAATCAAGGATTTCTCATAATCTTATATGCTGCATTTGAATTCAAGTACCTTATGGTGTTTCAATCATTATATAGAAAAACTCTGATTTTGGTATAGGTGATTCAAGTAGAGGAACAAAGTTAGAACCCATACTTTTACATCCTGACTTTCATTCGGGATTATATTCAAGTAGAGGAACAAAGTTAGCAATATGCCGTTCTAACTAACTTATAATCTATTACAATCATAAACGGATTCATCCGATTAAAAATATTTTTTAAAGAATCTTTCACGTCAACACATTACGCACACAACTACTACACACAACCAAGTTTGAAGACACATATACATATTTTTTCACAAGATTTAATATCTCTTTATTTGTTGATATAATTTAATTTGTGATGGTTATGTTATTTTATTTTAAAGTTGTACTCTTTGAATGACTAAACAGCATGATTTTAATTCACATAAATAAAAGTTTGATTTTTTTTAAAAACAAGCCCGGTGCAACGCATGGGTATGAACGCCTCGTTAATAACTAAAACATTATTTAAAAATGATTGAAACTTTGTTAGGATATTTATTTAAGTTTCCTAAAGTAACTTTAAAAGGTTTTTTAAAGATACTGATTGACGGACTCATTTAATGAGATTTTAAAGTTTGTCAATGTTACTTTAATTTCATACATTTTTTAAACTTACCTATATAAGGGACCTATTTAAGGAATAATAAAGACATCCATTCAATCATTCTAAAATATTCCTTAGAACCTATATAAGGACCGGTTTAGGGAATAAATTTCTTCATTCTCACAATATCTTCTAAAGTCTTAACCCTAGAATACGCCTCTATCTCGCTTCTAATCATGGAGTCCGAATGTTTCTCAAATATCATCCCTAGCATACATTCAATTAGACACCGAAAAGTAGAGGCAGAACTTGCCAATCCACCACAGTAAGCTTAATTCGTCGTTTTCTATTTGATGAAATAATTAACAGCTTGTGTTGTCAGTAGGCTTTTGTTCCTTTGTTTTCTAGCCTTTTATTTCATTGTTTGAATTGTTTTGTTTTGGTTTCTTCTTGCCTTTCAAAAAAAATTAACCGCTTGAATCAACTAGATTTGATTAGTAATATGCAACATGTTTATAATTAATTATCCCTTTTTTTCATTTTATTTTTGCTTTCTGTTATACTTTGTTAATTATTAGATTTTGTTTTCAATTATATACCCTAATGTGCGTTTTTGTGTGTTTCGGGTCTTTTACTTACTTTTCGGTTTTGTTTTCCGTGCACGTGGTGGGTATTATGACATTTCTATTAGGAGATGTTCCACCCTTGCTTCTTAAAGATCATGGTGGGGTTTTTACTATCATGACCATTGTCTCAGGATCTACGGCTATGCTAGCATCGAGGATTTTGATTCTTGCAAACTTGTTGTTGCCAAGTTGGATCAAGGACGTCCATTACACCCTTCTGAAAACCATGGGCAGCATTTCCGAAATTGCTTTACCTTTCTCTTTAGGGGCTCTTATATTTGTTCCCTAGGGGGAGGATCTCAGTTTTACATTCTTATGTGTAATTTTTGGAGGGTTCCTATATGTATATTCCCTTATGTGGAAGTTCACATGCGCATATCACCAAGAAAAGCACTTTAACATTTATCCCGTCAACTGGACCTTTCTTCTTATTATTCTTGTACTTCTCTCCATCACATTGGTGCCATTCTTCTCTCCAAACCTCCTCCTCTGGTGGGCCGTCCTTATTTCTCTAAGCTTTTCTATTCTAGTGCTTGCCTTCATCTGTTTTAGCGGAGAAGACCAACACCTCCAACAAGACAAGACTATTATATCTTTCAAGAAGACGCACACTCAAGAGATAATTCAATTTTGTTTAGATATATCATCTTTCTTGGAAACTGCATACCAGCAACATTGTTTATGACATTTGATAACTAAATTCACTCACATATTTTGAAAAATCTTAGCATGTGTACGATGTCACCGCTCTAAACACAGTGGGGAGAAATAACTCGATCATAGTATATCAGGCGCAACTGCACCCCCTGATCCTGAATGGATATCCCTGGAACTGTGACAACCATGATCTTTGGGTGGCTCGTCTAATTTCTCAATGGAAGATCTAGCTAGTAGAGGTTTATGTGCCGCGATGCTTAATTCAACCTAATGTTGTTAGAACATTTAACACGGTTCTTAATTCACTGAAATCTTCTTGCTGACTCGCAGTAGAGGTTTATGTGCCGCGATGCTTCTTCTCATTGGCTCATCTCGAGAATCCTCATCAAGATGAAGAAAAAACATTCACTTTTGATCAGTAAATGCCTTCAGAGCCAGTCTGCGCAATTAAGAAGACAACTCATTATGTACAAAGTATATTATTCATTTTCTGTTCAATTGAAATTCCATGATAATTATGCACATATACTGTTTAACAACACCACATGTTCACCATAGTCTAATAACACTAAGATAAGTTCATTAAGAAAAGAGATAAGAATAAAGAGATGAGAATAAATTGTTTTGAGGAAACTAAAAACCAAAAGCACAAACAATATCTAAGAAGCTAGGCAAACCTGGTTTTGTCAACAGCAGGTTCTAAGCATACGCAACAACGGCCCCATCCAGACATACTGAAGGCATGTGAAGGCCCCAAGAATGTTCATCGTGCAATTTTTATAGTTCACATTCTGTTTCAATGTTCATCGTGCAATTTTTATAGTTCTCATTCTATATCAATATTAATCGTGCAACTTTTAAAAAATGTCGAATTTGCATACTTTGCATAATTCATCCACATTTTTTGTTTAAGAGCGAAATATATAAGAATTAACATATGAATGCATTTTCAAATAACACAAATTTCTAGCACTTACAGAGGACCTAAGGTTGCTGAGCTCTTTCTCATGCTTCATAAGAAGTTGTGCTTGAAGAAATTTGTTTTCCTCAGACATACAAATTTAAAGTTAGAAATCTGTTGTGTTTAACCGATTGGAATTGAGTTAATTTTTTTTAATGCCCTCCTCTTGTCATTATACGAACACTGCCCACACTCTTGTTTATTTAGGTATTTGCATCAAAGTTGGGTAATACTTGAATTAAATCTGTAATTTGTTGTAATATATAAGAATTAACATATGAATGCATTTTCAAATAACACAAATTTCTAGCACTTACAGAGGACCTAAGGTTGCTGAGCTCTTTCTCATGCTTCATATGAAGTTGTGCTTGAAGAACTTTGTTTTCCTCAGACATGCAAATTTAAAGTTAGAAATCTGTTGTGTTTAACCGATTGGAATTGAGTTAATTTTTTTAATGCCCTCCTCTTTTCATTATACGAACACTGCCCACACTCTTGTTTATTTAGGTATTTGCATCAAAGTTGGGTAATACTTGAATTAAATCTATAATTTGTTGTAATTATATATTTGTTTGAAGAGTGATTTGTTTGTTTTCTAATTCCTGTGTAATATCAATTATTTTAATTTTTGAATATGGGGTTCCTTGATTAGTGTTTTTTTTTGCAATACCGGATTAGCAAACCTTGGCCTCCAAGCTAAACTCCTTGCACCCCACTCTAAGAAAACTTGGCCACCAGACCAAGAAACTTAGCCACCAAGGGTTTCACACCCTATAAATAGCCGAACCCATCACCACTTCAAATTCACCTCAAATATTCATCACCCACACAAATGGAGTTATAAATCAGGCCAAGGAAGATCAAGTAAAGTCCCTAAGATCAGTTTTGAAGCCAGGAAAAAAAGAAGAAAGAAGCCTTGAAGTCCATTCCTAGGCGTACGAACCCAAAACCCTCAATTCGACCCATTTCTAGCTCAAGTATGCTTATAACTTGTTCAATAAGCTCATCTTCTGTTTTAAAACTTTAAAAATCTTCATTATGATCATATATAAGATCTTCTTAAAAGCCTTGAGTCACAAACCCATGCGTTTTGATTTTTGAAACCAAACGAACCCTTTTTAAGCTTTTAAACTCACAAGCCCTTTCCATAAGCTATAAGCTCGTAAACACCACTTATTTTAGCTTATTCTAATAAGCTGCAAAATTCTTTTGAATTTCAAAAAACTACACTTTGCATGGTTTTTAGACTAGAAATGATACGTTTTTCATGCAAAGGGGTATATAACGTAAATTTCTGAAATTTATAATCTAAAGGGGCTAAAAATGTCATTATCCTTAATTTATAACTACAAGGGGCTGTTTTGCCAGGTTTTAAAGTTAAAGGTTTAAGTTATAAATACTTTATATATAAAGGAGTAAATTTACAAAAATATATAAATCAAGGGTATATATTGCCATTTTTGCATACTTAAAAGTATAAAATATAATATTTTTATATAAATTATCTAAATATTATAAAACTCAATTTTATTAAAACCTGACACATTTATCGTTATTAATCATCGATCGACGCGTTTTAAATCAATTATATTACATATTTAACGTGATTTATCATCGACTAGCTTTTGAAAAAACTTAAAACTATAACATATCACGATACCAGGGAATTTCATGTGAGGGGTTTCATTTGAGTATACGTTTTGAAAAGTTTACTCGATTTACGGTTTAAAGTGTCCTGAATAGTATACTGCATGATTTCTGAAATATGATAGCCCGAACAGTGATACAATATTGCATTAAAAAAAATCAAAGTAATATGTATGTTAAACTTTATGAAGTTTTGAAAAATAAACAATCAAACTAAGACATGACATATTACCCCAGGTTGCGTGATGAAGCTGTTTACTTTCATACTGAAATTTTCTGCCCAGGTAGATAACATCGTACTACCATACGTACGCATTTCACTTGATATACTTTTCCATCAATCAGATTTCCTGTGTTAAGATGAGTTCGTAGCCTCGCTTTTAAATCTTTTGAATACATTATAAACCCACGAGGGGGATACATTCTTAAACCATGAATGATAACTAAAATTTCCAAATCATGAACCATTAATTACTTGCGAGTAAACGCAAATATAGTGGATAGATCTATTAGGGGTGACGACTCCCGTTGGTGTACCCGTTCATGGGGTAGCCAAACGCACTATATTTGACTTAATGGGTAACCATGTCAAGTTACCTTTCCATGGGGACATTTGTTCCTCAACCAAGGTCACTACGGTGATTTCCATGTTAACGTATTGGTGGCATGAGCTTAGGGAAATAATATCGTTACTGTTTTCCATGATAATTGTATTTGTTGTAATTACTACCATTATGATGACTTGTATTCAACTATTTTTCATAAACCTATGAATTTCACTCAACTATTTTGTTGACTTTTTAAGCATGTTTATCCTAGGTAATTGAGCAACTTATAGACGGAGTGGCTTTGGACTTGAGGACATCCAACTATTATCATTCAATCATATGCTTTTCATGTAGATTGTGGGACCTTCTTTTGTAAAACTCTGATATTATTGAATGATAACTAATATTTCCAAAACGTCTCTTTATGAGTCATTTTCTATGATTATTACTGTTGATTCATGAAGTAATACCCCAAATTAGCTTCCGCTACACTATGTCAAATAAGGGGGTGTTACAGATTGGTATCAAAGCTCATGGTTATAGAGAACAAGGTTAAAAACCTTAACTATAACTACTTTTTCCAAGAAAGTCCTCCGTGCCACTGCATTTCCTGAATAGTATGTAAAGATACATAACTATTATACTATTATTTAAATAACTTATGTTATTTCCACTGGATTGTTATATAGTCATGTCTTCCCCCCCCCCCCAATCCTATTATCCTATCTGATTCTGATATGGAGGATGCTCTTTCCTTTACAAATGCTCTCGACTATACTCTAGCTTTATCAGACTACTTTCCGGCTTCCCCATGAAGAACTTCTTTTAACTCTTCGGAAAGATTTAACTAAGGATCTTTTATCCCACTATCATTCTCACCTTTCTATGATATAGAGGTCATGATTGTTCACCCTATGATCTATATTACGATTACTTCTTATCTCCATCTACATCATTAGGATCAACATCACCGGTTAAGTCAACTACACAATCTCTAGACTATTCCTTTAATAAGTTTATCTCCTACACTGAGCTATCTAATTCCGTGAAGATCATTATGGATTATTCCATGAACACTAGACAACAAATTAGTCCCCAAGAAACCAAGTGAATCAGAGTGGCGCAGCGGAAGCATAGTAGGCCCATAACCCACACCTTTCACCAACGTGATATCAAAGGATGGATATTACAATACCATAGGAATTCTTATTTGGTGTTATCTTATGACTCCCCAGATTTTAACTTCAACCCAGAGTTACATAATAAAGGGAATCATTTTAACAATGTTTATTTTTGAACTTTAAGCATTTTAAGAAGAAACATGTGATATCATTCTTATTTCATAGAATGGCTCCCAAAAGAAGATCAACATCTGCAGCATCAACATCTGCAGCATCAACATCTGAAACACCAGCTATGACTTAAGCCGCCATCTTGTAACTGATTGCTGATGGTGTTGCTGCTACTATAGCAAATTCTAATAGAAACACCGGACAAAACGGAACTCCGGTAAGAAGAATAGGTAACTACAAAGGGTTTATAAGCTGTCAACCTTTTTACTTCAATGGTACGGAAGGAGCAGTTGGCCTCATCCACTGGTTTGAACGGACTAAATCAGTATTTTCTCGTAGCAATTGTGCCGAGGAAAACAAAGTGACATTTGCTACTGGTACCCTAACCGATGACGCTTTGTCCTGGTGGAATGCATTTGCCTAACCTATTAGAATAGAACAAACCAACAAGATCACCTGGACTGAATTGAAAAGGCTCTTAACAAACAAGTATTATCCTCGAACTGAAGTCAAGAAAATGGAAGATGAATTTTACGGTCTGACTGTAAAAGGAAATGATCTCAAGACCTACATTAGAAGATTCTAAGAATTAGCCATTTTATGCCCAAACATGGTACCAAACGCCGAGAAACTTACGGAAGATTTCATCGGGGGACTGCCCCAAAGCATTGAAGTAAACGTTACTGCTTCAAAACCTCAGACTTTGGAGGAAGCCACCAACATAGCTCAAAGACTAATGGACCAAATACTAAAGCACAATTCTGTACAAGAAACCAATGATTACAAACAAAAGTTTGAGGATAGGAGAAATATCTTCAACAACAACAACTACCAGAATAACTGTAACAATAACGACCGTAACAATGATCACCACTAGTAGCAAAATGAAAGGCAGGAAACCTTTAGGACTTATAGAAACCGTGGATATAATGGGCCTCATCCCCTGTGTAGGAAGTATACACTGCATCACACAGGACCTTGCACTGTCAGGTGTCAGAATTGTAACAAAGTAGGCCATCAGACTAGAAACTGTAGAAGTTGAGAACTTCTGTTTCCAAATATCACTCTATCACTCAACTAAGTCCTGGGACGGGATTTCTGTAAGGTTGGGGGACTATAACAACCCATAATTTTCTAGTATTTCCCTCAGTGTAATTTTCCATCTATTATATTATATAACCATTTTCACAGGGAAATTTTTTCGTTTTAATCCATTCCATTATGCAACGTAACTTACATAACTAAAGTAAACAAGCTCACGCAACTACCTATGCCAATTCTATCTATGTTTATATCAAGTAAACATCTTAATATGTCAATTCAATATTATAATATCCTCTATAACATGTATGTAATCTATTTAACGTAGTTTTCGTGACATTATTACTAAATGAACATTATCCGTTAACGTTTATATCAAAACCCCGATAATATGTAATATTTACATACAATTCTAATGTGCAAGCTTATAAAACATATGTCCAAGTATCATAGCATAACATTTGAATTATGTTTCCCTCCAAAACCATGGTATAACACCTTAAAGCACAAAGTACAATCTAATTAAGCATAATATTCAA
The DNA here is from genome assembly GCA_026074375.1 of Tanacetum coccineum. Classification (NCBI taxonomy): domain Eukaryota; kingdom Viridiplantae; phylum Streptophyta; class Magnoliopsida; order Asterales; family Asteraceae; genus Tanacetum; species Tanacetum coccineum. The sequence continues at coordinate 5,874 of BQNB010103317.1, read as the reverse complement.
AATAACTCCTTTTCCCTCCATTTATTTTTTAAATTTCGTATCACTAGCTTAGCACAAGTTACAAGTGCATTATGCACAACAATTAAATATTTCAAAATCTTAAACTTAAACTAAACCTTAGCTCGTTATCATTCTAAAACTTTAAACCCTAACCCTAATCTAAACGAAACTAAAACCCTAAACACTCAACACCCTTAACTAGCTAGTTTTAAACCAGGCACCTTATGCTCCAAGAAAATAGCCACCTCACACCCTTGTAGCCCAAGTTAGCAGCCACCTCACACTCTTGTAGCCTAAGTAACATGCCACCTCATTCCATCCTAGTCATTCTTTGCAAACCGCGCCCCCTACACCACCATACACCTCATCCCAGTAAACCTTGGCCTCCAAGCTATACTCCTTGCACCCCACTCCAAGAAAACTTGGCCACCACACAAAGAAACTTGGCCACCAAGGGTTTCGCACCTTATAAATAGCCAAACCCATCACCACTTCAAATTCACCTCAAATATTCATCACCCACATAAATGGAGTTCTAAATCGGGCCAAGGAAGATCAAGTGAAGTCCCTAAGATCAGTTTTGAAGCCAGGAAAAAAAGAAGAAAGAGGCCTTGAAGTCGTTTCCTAGGCGTACGAACCCAAAACCCTTAATTCGACCCATTTCTAGCTCAATTAAGCTTATAACTTGTTCAATAAGCTCATCTTCTATTTTAAAACTTTAAAAAGCTTCCTTATGATCATATATAAGCTCTTGTTAAAAGCCTTGAATCACAAACCCATGCATTTTGATTTTTGAAACCAAACGAACCCTTTTTAAGCTTTTAAGCTCACAGGCCCTTTCCATAAGCTATAAGCTCATAAACACCACTCATTTTAGCTTATTCTAATAATCCATAAGCTGCAAAACTCTTTTGTAATTCAAAAAAATACACTTTGCATGGTTTTTAGACTAGAAATGATAAGTTTTTGAAATATATAAACTAAAGGGGCTAAAAATGTCATTATCCTAAATTTATAACTACAAGGGGCTGTTTTTCCAAGTTTTAAAGTTAAAGGTTTAAGTTTTATATACTTTATATATAAAGGAGTAAATTTGCCATTTTTGCATACTTAATAGTGTAAAATATAATATTTTTATATAAATTATAAAAATATATATAAATATTATAAAACTCGATTTTATTAAAACCCAACACATTTATCGTTATTAATCATCGATCGACGCATTTTAAATCAATTATATTACACATTTACGTGATTTATCATCGACTAACTTTTGAAGAAACTTAAAACTATAACGTATCACGATACTAGGGAATTTCATGTGAGGGGTTTCATTTGAGTTAATGTTTTGACGAGTTTACTAGATTTACGGTTTAAAGTGTCATGAATAGTATACTGCATGACCTCTGAATTATGATAGCCCGAACAGTGATACAATATTGCTATAAATAAATCAAAGTAATATGTATGTTAAACTTTATAAAGTTTTGAAACATAAACAATCAAACTAAGACTTGACATATTACCCCAGGTTGCGTGACGAAGCTGTTTACTTTCATACTGAACTTTTCCGCCCGGGTAGATAACATCGTACTACCATACGGACGCATTTCACTTGATATACTTTTGCCATCAATCAGATTTCCTGTGTTAAGGTGAGTTTGTAGCCTCGGTTTTAAAACTTTTGAATACATTATTAACCCGCGAGGGGGATACATGCTTAAACCATGAATGCAAGTGTTTTTCCTAAGTACCTTCCAGTGCCACTATTTCCATATCATGAACCACTAATTATTTATGACTAAACGCAAATATTGTGGATAGATCTATTGGGGGTGACGACTCCCGTTGGTGTACCTATTCATGGGGTAGCCAAACGCATTATATTTGACTTAATGGGTAACCTTGGCAAGTTACCTTTCCACGGGGCATTTGTTCCTCAACCAAGGTCACTACGGTGATTTCCATGTTAATGTATTGGTGTCATGAGCTTAGGGCAATAATATTGTTACTGTTTTCCATGATAATTATATTCGTTGCAATTATTACCATTATGATGACTTGTGTTCAACTATTTATCATAAACCTATGAATTTCACTCAACTATTGTGTTGACTTTTTAAGCATGTTTATCCTAGTTAATTGAGCAACTTATGGCACGGAGTGGCTTTGGACTTGAGGACATCCAACTGTTATCATTCAATCATATGCTTTTCATGTAGATTGTGGGACCTCCTTTTGTAAAACTCTATAAGTACATCGCTTAGGTAGATACTACTTGCTATTTCAGAAACTATCTTTGTCTTCGATTGCTCAATGTAGATAACTGAAGGTATCGCAGATGCAACTGCAATTCAGTTGGACATGATAGATCGTGATAGTATCTATAAGTACAGTGCTCAGGTAGATACTACTTGCTATTGCTCGTCTTAATATTTGAAATGCTTTTGTTGATGCTATGGACAAATATATATCTCGGTTATGTATAAGGATAGATTAAATGCAAATATATTAGGTACATATGAAGGGTTTTATATACAAGTGATTAAGGAAGTTGTAAAATACTATGCTAAAACTATTTTTAAATAGTCATTTATGGAGAGAATACATATTGAACTGGCAGTGACATACCAAGATAAAATGAATGGCACCAATACCCGGACGGGGATATCAATCCCAGTAGATCTATTTATAACATTGGTGCTTACAACCCGTAATTAACGGTTCATGATAGTGGGAAAATAATGGTTCAACGTTACTTAGGAAAATCTATAATCATGTAAAAGTAAAGTATAGTAAAGTACTTGTGTCCAACATAAAACGAGCAATGTATCTCACCTCGAGATTTGTAAAAGTATTCGTAAAACGATTAAACGTGGGGCTATAAAATCACCTTAAGAAAGTGATGAAACGAGAATATACAATGAATGATGAACGGGCAACGATGATCTAAACGCGACCTAAATAATGATGCGCCTTAGATGTATGCATTTAGTAGTAAAAACGATGCACATGAAATTTTGTTGGGATATGTACATATATCAAATAATATATATCCGGGAAATTACATGAGCCTATGGGGGCACACGCGTTTACACAGAGGATACGTTTATTAATGTAATTATCATTTTTATTAATTATATTAATATGTTTCATGAAATAATTAAACGGTCTTTAATTACAACGTTAGACGTTAGAAATAATTAAAATATATTAACAAGTGAAGGACTTGTTAGTACAAAAACCAAACCCGTGGGGTGTGTGGTTGGATGACCGACCGACTAAGAAAGAATAAGGGAGGAGAGTGTCGATTTATGAAACTTAAGGAGGTGTTGTAATCTAACTTAGAGAACAAGTTTAGAGGCTATATAAACACCTCTTCGGATTCAAAAATCACACGACAAAAAGAATAGAAGAGAAAACCAAATTCTACCCTTTTCTTTTGTTCCTGACATGCGATTGGTTATAGGATTATGTTGCTTAATTTGCATCAAAACATACAATTAATGCATGCATGTATAATCATGTATAATCCCTTTTCCATCATAGTTGGTTTTGATCCGCTGTTGAATTCGTCAAGTGGGGTCCGATCAATACAAGAACTAAAACAAGAACATCGTGTTGGGTTGTTTTATTCGTGAAGCAAGTACTAGCATTCTAGCATATCTCGGTGATGTGTAGTGTATGCACACCATAGAGATTATCTACTTTGGTAACTTTTAGTTTACGTGGTATTAGCTTTATACACATGCGTATAGTCTTGCTAGATTGCTAAAAGGTACACATCTCTTGAACTCTTTGTTGATTACTTATTCTATATGTGTTTATATGTTTTCAGCTGCGCACTCGTATAGTTAATGGTTAATTAGGTCATAAACTCCAACCAGTTTTTAGAAAGCTAACATCACCCGCACATGTTTGATTTTTAGTTTATAAGTCAAAACAATGTTTTCGTTAGTTTGCCATTTTATCCACTTATATCCATATTCTCACTATTACTAAGTCACCATTTTTAATAAATCCTCTAACGCTTACCTAACTATAATTTTAGAAAGTTTTTAACGCGCCTAAATAATGTATAAGTGTTACTATATTATTCGCTAAGGTTTTTATAGCTCAAACGGACCCGAAAACGCCCAAAAACCTATTTTCATAGTTCAATCAGCTCACTTTTTGTCTTATAAAATTCCCAGATTTAGTCCGTTATTAGATGAGCGTATTTCCTTCGTTAAAAGGTATAATAACCCACAATTTTCATCAATATAATTATCCATCTATTAAATTAGATCAATGTAATATCCATCTATTAAATTAGATGCAATGTAACATCTATATATACCACCTTTTTATAGGGAAATTTTTGCTTTATTCTATTATGCAACGTAACTTGCATTTCTAAAGTAAACAAGCTCACACAACTACCTATACAAATTCTATCTATGTTTATATCATGTAAACATCCTAATATGTCAAGTCTATGTTCTAATATCATTTTTACCAAATACGTTATCTATTTAACGTACTTTCCATGACATTTTATCAAAACGACTTTAAACGTTAAACGTTTATATCAAAACCCTAATTTCATGAAAAATAATGTACAAGCCTTCAATCATATGTACAAGTGATCAATACAAAATATTTAAATTACATTTTCCCTCCTAAACACTAGTACAACTCATGTAAGCTCAATGTACAATCTAATGAAGCACTAATTTAAATAAGCTTATTGTCCCTCCATTTTTACTCTAGATTTTGTATGAGCTCTTAGGCATAAGTTACAAACACATAATGCTCAACATATAAACCCTAAACTATCCTAAAGCCTAACCCTAATTCGAATTTAACCATAAAACCTAACCCGAAAACCCTAATGAACCCGTCACCTTTTAATTAGCTCGAACCACTTTTAAACCAAGTTTAAACTAAGCAACCACCTTAACCCAAGCGCCTTAGTCACCACCGAGCACCTCAAGCACCTCTATGAATCACCACCCTTGCTCACCAAGTAAAAACACCCCCTCGTCACCTCCTATGTAAACCGCACCCCTTCATACCTCCATACCTTTCATAGCTAGTTTCTAGCTCTTCACACTCACCCTATGGCTGCCCTTAGTCACTACTCTAGCACCCTTGGCCACCACACCAAGTAAACTTGGTCACCAAGGGTGGTTCGACCTTATAAATAGCCGAGAGCCCCCCCCCCCCCCCCACCACTTCAAACACACCTTAAAATTTAACACACACTCAAATGGAGTTCTAAACAAGATCAAGGAAGATCAAGAAAGGAAGAACTCAACCAATTTGCAGCCAAGAAACAAGAAAAGAAGCCATTGAAATCGTTTTCTAGGTGTTCGACCCACATAAGCTCTAGTCAGCTTAAAAACTTATTCCATAAGCTCATAATCTATTTTAAATCTTTCATAAGCTTTCTTAGATCGTATATAAGCCTCTTGTTAAAAGCTTTGAGCCACAAACCCAAACGTATGGTTTCTCTAAACCATAAGCACCCTAAAACCCTTAAAAACCCTAAATCATGATTCCTATAAGCTAAAGCCATAAGCTGTTGTATTAAGCCATTTCTATAAGCTTAATTGTCACTCCTATAATCTTAAAAACTAGTCCTAAAAATCCTAACCCATCGGGTTGATTTTTCTAAACCAAACGCACCCTTTTTGAAGAATTCGAGCTCATAAGCTCTTTTAACAAGCCATAAGCTTATTAAAGCTTTCAAATCCAACTTATTTTAGCTTATTGTAATAAGCTATAACCTGTAAATTGTTTTCTATATTAAAAAATACAATTATTATGAATTTTGAACTTAATTCGCAAATGTTTTCATGCAAAGGGGTATATATTGTAAATTTCTAA
>BQNB010103316.1:13782-24057 GCA_026074375.1 Tanacetum coccineum | reverse complement strand
GTTAGTTTTTTACGTTTTCATCAGTTTTTTACGTGTTTGTCTAATTTTTTACATTTTCGTTCGTTTTTTTATGTTTTCGTCTGTTTTTTTACGTTTTCGTATGTTTTTTACGTTTTCGCCTTTTTTACGTTTTCGTCCGTTTTTTAACGTTTTCGTTAGTTATTTTACGTTTTTGTCTGTTTTTTTACGTTTTTGTCCATTTTTTAACGTTTTCGTCAGTTATTTTACGTTTTCGTCTTTTTTTTCATTTTTCATCTTTTTTTACGTTTCCTCCGTTTTTTACGTTTTTGTTTGTTTTTTACGTTTTTTTGACATTTTCTTACGTTTTCGCACGTTTTTTTACATTTACATACGTTTTCGTCCGATTTCACACGTTTTCGTCCGTTTTCGCACGTTTTCTTACGTTTTCGCACGTTTTCTTACGTTTTCACACGCTTTCGTCCGCATTCGCGCATTTTCGTAGGCTTTCCCGCATTTTAGTCAGCTTTCCCGCGTTTTCGTCAGCTCTCGCGCGTTTTCGTCAGCTCACGCGCGTTTTCGCCACCTCTCGCGCGTTTTCGCCAACTCTTGCGCGTTTATGCCAACTCTCGCGCGTTTTCGCAAGCTCTCGCGCGTTTTCGTCAGCTTTCGCACACTATCCCGTTTTCGTACGCTTTCGCCCGATTTCCTACGCTTTCGCCCTTTTGGCATGTTTTCTTACAATTTCGCATGTTTTCGTCTGTTTTTGTACGTTTTCGTCTGTTCTCGCATGTTTTCACACGTTTTCGCACGTTTTCTTTTGTTTTCGCACATTATCGTCCGTTTTCATAGTCCGTTTTCATATGTTTTCATCCGTTTTCGGTCGTTTTCAGAAGTATCCATCCGTTTTCATATGTTTCAGTCTGTTTTCTTACGTTTTTGTCGGTTTTTGTCTGTTTTCGCACATTTTTGTCTATTTTCGCACGTTTTTATCTGTTTTTAAATGGTTTCTTCCTCGCACGTTTTTGTCTGTTTTCAGATGGTTTCTTCCGTTTCATACGTTATCTATCACTGATATTATGCCAAAAACCTTAAAACCCTAACCATTAAACCCTACGATTAAACCCAATACCGAAACCCTATATAACCCATAACCATGTTAGGTATAATATCTCAGTGGTATATACAAAGAACCGTAAAATCTATAACAAAAAACTCTAAAACCCCTAAACTCTAAACCATATACCAAAAACCCTATACCCCTACTACTAGGTATAATTTCACACGTGATATATACCATAACTGTAAAATCTATACCAAAAACCTAAACCTCTAAATACTAACCTTATACTAAGTCTAAGCCTAACCACTAAGATATAATATCACAATAATTGAATATATACTTAAACTTTAAAATTTATGCGAAAAACTCTAAACCTCCTAACACTTAACCTATACCAAAAAAACTAGCTAAACCACTAACTAAATAGGTATATTATCACAAGTGATATATACATAAGAATTTTAAATATATACCGCAAAAACCCTAGACCTTTATACCAAAAAACCATAAACCTCTGACCACTAGGTATAATATCACAACGTGGTATATACATAAACTTTAAAACATTACCAAAACAAAAAAACCCCTACCACCAATCCTTATACACAAAAATCCTAACCGTTATACACCTAAACTTATACCAAAACTCTAAAACCACTAACCGTAAACCCTATACCAAAAAAACTAAACCTCCTCCCTGTTCCACTGAGAACACTATACCAAAAACCCTAAACCCATAACTACTAAACCATATACCAAAAATACCCTGAGAACCCCTAACACTATGGTATGATATCACAAGTTATATATTCATAAACTTTATAATATATGCCATAAAAACTCTAAAACCTTAACCACTTAAACCTATAGCAAAAAACATTAAAAAAACACTAACTGACAAGTTAATATCACAATATATAATATATACAGATTACTTTGAGAATATATACCAAAAACCCTGTAAACCCTACACTAAAACCGTCACTAAAAACCTTAAATACCCTAACCACTGAGGTATATTATCACAAGTCTTGATATATATTTACATAAAAGTTTAAAATCTATACCTAAACCCTCAACCACTAGGTATAATTTACAAGCAAACGCGTATAACACTAAAAATAAATAGCATATTTATCGACGTCGTCAAAGACTTGAAAACACAGGGTGTTATAAATGATATATACAGAAACTTTAGAATATATACCAAAAACCCTAAACCCCCAACCACTAAACCGTACACTAAAAACCTTAAACCCGTAACCACTAGGTATATTATCACAAGTATTATATATATACATAAAGTTTAAAATCTATACCTAAACCCCTAACCACTAGGTATAATATCACAAGTGATATAAACATAAACTATAAAATCTATACCAAAAACCCTTAACCTCTAACCACTAAACCATATACCAAAAACCCTAAACCCATAATCACTAAACCTTATACCAAAAACCCCTAAACCCCAATCACTATGTATAATATCACAAGTGATATATATATAAACTTTAAAACCTATACTAAAAACCATAAACCCCTAACCACTAAATTTTATACCCAAAACCTAAACCCTTAACCACTAAACCCTATACCATAAACCCTAAACACCTAACCACTAAATCATATACCAAAACCCTAAACCTCTAACCACTAAACCCTGTGCCAAAAACCTTCAACCCTCCTCCCTAACCACTAATCCTTATACCTAAACCCTAAACCCCTAACCACTAAACCCTATGCAAAAACCCTAAATCCATAAACACTAGGTATAATATCACAAGTGGTATATACATAAACTTTAAAATCTATACCAAAAACACTAAACCCCTGACGACTACCCTATACCAAAAACCTAAACCTCTAACCACTAGGTGTAATATCACAAGTGATATATATACATAAACTTTAAAATTTATACCCTAAACCTTAAACCCCTAACCACTAAACTATATACCAAAACCCCTAAAACCCTAACCACTAAAACCTATACCAATACCTTTATAAACTAAGATTCACTCGTAGCTTAACAATTATTACCCCTGACATTGTAGTATCACCGGTGATAAATAAATATATAATAAAATCTCATGTGATAAAGTAATATAATGTGACATTAGTTATGGTATTTCACATATAATTAATATCACATGTGATAAAGCAATATAATGTGACACTAATTGTGATTATTTTTGAAAATCTTAACATGTAATCAATGTTATTTATCACTTGTGATATTATACTGTTAGTAGGATTAAAAGGGTTAAAACATAGTTTTTATAGTGTTTTAATTTAATTTTCACAAATTATGTTTGATATATGGTTAGAATGGTAAAGATGTTTATTTTTATGTCAAACATGATCAATCATTTAATGTTTTACACAAATACTTATGCTCATTTCATGACATCATGTTGAGTGTTCGAACGTACAAATATGTTATATCACATGTGATACTTCAAGCGGGTTTGATGATAAAAAATAAAATTCTTCGATATTCATCAACTTCTATAAATAAACTATTTTGATTTGGAGGTCCAAAAATTATGTATGATAAATGGTTAGAAAGCTAAGGATATGTACTTTTAAATGCCAAAAACGATGAATCAGTTGGAGTTCCACACAAATATTTATACCCGTTTTACGAAAGCATGTGAAGTGTTCTAACTTACAGATTAGTGTAATATCACAAGTGATATATCAAACAAAATACTGCACGAGAAAAAACAAAAAAATACAAAAAAAACAAAAAAAAGTTTGTCGAAAGTATATGAAAGTGCCCCTCTATTTAAAGATAATTAAATGCTCGTCACGATGGTGTAATTTATAAATCTTAACGTTTTACGGTTTTTGCGGTATGTGATTTTTAAAAATAAGGGTGAAAGTGTGTTTTAATTAAAAAACACAAAGGTAAGAAGGGGTGGTGGATGTTTTTTAAGGTTTAATCTTATCCATTAAATAAAGTTAAATCTTAGATTAATCCTCACCATTAGATCAAACTCAAATGGATGGTGGAGATTTGTCCCTTGGTATGTGAGAAGAAACTGGTATGCAAATGAACTTTTCTCATATATATAGATCTATCAATGTACGAAACAAGCAAGTGTTTATACCCTTTTAAATACATTGTTTTGATTTATTAAACCAACACTCGCACAGAAAAATGTTGCTGGGTCAACCCGATTGGATCCAACATGTTTTTTACATATAAATGTCGAATCTGAAATGTTATATGTACCCAAGACATTCAAGCTGAATTTGTGTAACTTGGCGTGTTATGTAACTAACGTTAACATGTCCACGTTAAGTGAATAGGGTTATCCCAATTGAATCCGACATGTATTGACTTAGAAATGTCGAAGTTGATATGTTACCCAAAGCCGAGTTTATGTAACTTGTCGTGTTACTATCACTACAAGAAAAACGTCTTTTAATGACACACGAAAAGTGTCAGCAAAAGTCAGAAAAAGTGTTAGTAAATGCATTTTTCTTCACCTTCACTTATAAAAAGTGTCACCAAAAAGTCAGGTGGTAAAAGTATATAGTGACTAAGTTTGCTGACACTTAAGAGTGTCAGAATAGGGAGAGACTTTCTGTGACACAGTCATTTGTCACTAAAGGCTACTAGCATAAGTTTCTGTCTGTATCTATTTACTGAAAGATAATAGAAATTGATATTGATTGTATTCCTCTCATTATATAACAAAGTATGTCTATTTATAATAGAATATAGCTTTGGGAATAAGCTACTAAACCCTAGATCTAATGGACCTCAAGTCCACAATGGCTTGGGCCAATAATTTATGCGTCTAACACTCCCCCGCAGTTTGAACGGGGTCTTCGATACGGACAAACTGGATGAATGTTGAAGCCGATTCTTCTACTCTTTTTCTTCTTTGTTGCTTGTTTGCACGGAGATTGACTTGCATTTGACGACATAATTGTATATATTGCTTCGCAGTTTTCTCCATTTTTTATGACGTTTGTTATTTTTTTTACGTCATGGCTTATTTTGCCTTCAGGAGGGAGAGGCAATTTAGTGGACAACTTTTGTTGTCAACGACAATGATCTTCGACAACGAAAACAATCAAATGAGAAAAAAGGGTTGATCTAGGCAACTCAACAATTTTTTTGTATGTTTTGACGGCTAGGGTTTAGGGTTTATGCATTGAATACGAAAAGTAAAATCCTAAATTAATAAAAACAATAAAGCGGAAAAAAAACGGGATCCCTCCGGATCACCGAAAAGTAGTCGATGACTAGAGGATAACAATTTTTATTGGTGGATCTTACCTAGAGCTGTGATACCATGAAAGATAATAGAAATTGATATTGATTGTATTCCTCTCATTACATAACAAAGTATGTCTATTTATAATAGAACATAGCTTTGGGAATAAGCTACCAAACCCCAGATCTAATGGACCTCAAGCCCACAATGGCTTGGGCCAATAATTTATACGTCTAACATTTACTACTGCTCCCTCCGTCCCTAAATAAATGTCCACTATTGACTTTCAAAATCATTCTTCTTTAACTTTGACCGTAAATTATTTTGATTGTGTTATATTATACTTGATGCAAAATATATGAATAAATTAAATTTTAAATGTATTTTTATTGGTATAATTTTCATCAAGTATTATTTAACACAAACAAAATAATTTAAGGTCAAAGTTAAAGAAGATTGACTTCGAAAGCTAATAGTGGATACTTATTTAGGGACGGAGGGAGTACTATTTATAAATACTACACTACAATTTAGTCTGCTTTATTTATTCAACATCAACACATGAAAAACTATGAATAATTACAAAAAAATGATACCGAAACCTATTTATTTTTCCAACCATAAGTCGATATAAATCAAGTATTTTGCGTAAAGACGAACAAACAAAAAAAATCTTAAAATGCAAGTATAACGATTATCCCATCCAAGTTACTATACTGAGCTAAAAAAAGAACACAATTGTCATGCTTGGTGTTTGCATTCCTCATGTCGCTTAATTGTTTCATGCAAATCAAAACAAAGGTTGAAACTGTGCAGCCTAACTAAAGCTTATCAGATTGAGACCTAGCAGCATCATGAGAAGTATCAAATTCGCCTGCAATCAGACAAACATCAATTCACTACTATTTTGTGCCTTCCAACAATATTGTGATACAGTATCAAAGCATTATGCTCACCTAGATATAGTTGTTTTCCACAATCCTTGAACACATAAAATGCGAAGATATCAAAACATAGCATCATCAAACAAAACGATAAGATGTATTTTAATCACTGCCAAACAACAAATCATACCAGGTTAATGGTTAAACAACTAATATTTGATGTGAAATAATTACCTCCATGTTCATATGACTCTGTGACTGACTCGCTTCTTCTTACTCCTTATTATATACCAATAAATATAAACATATATAAATATACAACAAGGATCAGGATCCACAAGATCAATGAAACCGGAAGCAGTATAGAGTGTCTCCGGGTCGTTATGTCCCAACGAGGCTTGAATGGAAAATCGAATTACGGATTAATGATTGATGATTGAGTATGACAAGGATGTGAATATGATTGGGCACTAAACCTAATAGGCAAATGCACATAAAAATAAGCAAAGAAAATAAGCTGGAACAAGAATAAAAGCTAGAAATGGTAAAAACACTTAAAATTTTTACACTAAGACACCAATAAGCTCAAATAAGCTTAAGACAAGCCAAATAAGCTAAACTAACTCTAAATAAGCAAATTTAAAAAGCAATTAAGCTAAATTAAGCAAGGAAACTCAGCAGTACTAGTGACAACACTAACAGTTTTAACTAACAGTTCTAACTTGGAGTTAGTACTGTTAGTTAAAAAAGTTCCAAAAGTGAACTAGCAGTACTAACTAGTACTGCTAGTTGAAAATACCCCTTAAGGTTTTCAAAAATCATTTTTCTTTTTATTTTAAGCTGATTTGATCCTAATTTATAAATAAACTAAAAATGGCAAACGAGCTAAAAGCTACAATCTGATCAACTACTAAAATTGCTTTGAAAAGGCGAATAAGCTAGATAAGCTTACTCCTAAAGACAGTAAAGGAAAATGGTTTAATCTACTCTAAAAAGCTAAGGAAATCTTAAATAAGCAGAAGTAATAAGCTGATAAGCTAAAATGAACTAACAGTACTAACAGTACAAACTACCAGTACTAACTTGGAGTTAGTACCGCTAGCGTTAAGTTAGTACTGCTAGCTTGAAAATCCAAAAAAAATTGAACCAGCAGTACTAACTTGGAGTTAGTACTGCTTGTTCCAAACACCTCTTAAAAATCATTTTTCTTTTTATTTCAAGCTGATTTGGTCCTAAATTGTTAAAAACAGATTATCCAATAACAAAATAAGATACTTATAAGCAGATTCCAATCAATAATAAGCCCTTAAATAAGCTGAATTAGTCTAACAGTTTTAACTCATAACTAACAGTACTAACTAAGAAATGTGCATAAGTCACTTTTAAACTAACAACTAAGCAAGATAAGAACTAAACATCATGATAAAGCATAAATAAGCAAATATAGGTAACAACTAAGCACTATAAGCAGTTCTGCAGTAAATAAGAAAATAAGAAAAAAGAGAAACTTACAACACCCTTGCTCAAAACAGGGGTAAACCAAGAGTCTACAAGCTCTAGCTTGTATAAAACAAGCTAGTGAGAGTCCATAAGCCCATCCAGAACTGGCTTATCATCCATAAAATAAGCTGTGGTGTATTTTGAGAGTGATTTTTTTGTGATTTTCTCTTAACTAATTAACTTTTTAGGTTTACTTAATTAAAGCATCTTATAAACAAGCTGTATTGAGAGCCTTTTTTGAACACAAAACAACACAATTAAGAAACTTAACACTTGGAATTAATAAGTGACTTAAAACCTCAAATTTGCATTGAAACTTTAAAGTGTTACAAAGCTGAAAGTAAAAGCTGTAAATGACTTTAAGAACTGAAATAAGCTAAATTATATTGAAAATTAAGCTAAGATATTCTAAGATTAAAAAACTTCCTCCCTCTCAAGTTTACAAAAGACTCTATTTATAGCCGAAATCTTCCTCTTTGGGTCTTCCAACTGTGCTTCTTTTGTGAGAGCAAAAACCAAGTGTGCTTGTTGTGTGAGGTGATTCTAAAACAAATCACAGCCTTCAATTTCTATTGTGCTTCTTTTGAGTCAATCACAGCCATCGAAATTACTTGGAAATGGTGAGGGATTGCCAACATGGAAATTATAAGCAAAGGGGGGGGGGATATAGTGGAGTGGTTGAAATGATTTATCTAGGGTGTTGAGTGTTTTGCAGGGAGAAGGTATGGGAAGACATCCTTAAGCTGTACCTGGGTTTTGTTGGGCGGGAAAAGATGGAGTTTGGGTAGGTTGACAGCTTTGGCTCCTCATTTCTTATAACTTTGTTGCAAACTTCGCCCTCTTTTGATATAACTTTAGGGGTTTGGCAGAACTGGCCCCTAAAGTTATACTTCACCCGCAAATTTCGATTTCAGCCCTTGTCTTTTTGTAACACAACTTGAGGTTTGGCAGTTTTAGTCCCTCAAGTTGTATTTTCTTCATGTGGCTGACTTTTGACTTTTGACTTTGACTGACTTTGGCTTTGGATTGACTTTGTCTTTTCCATCCCGTGCTTAGTTTGTCGTTTTTGGCTTTCTTTTTGAATATCCGTTCCTGCACAATTCGAATGCAAAACATACAAATACAATGTATTTTTGGTACGTTTTTAGTTAAGTTCGTTTTTAATGGAAATGGTATGTGTAATTAAGCTCATACCAAAATCTCCCATACTAAGGTATTGACGTGTCCTCGCGCAATGTTATGAAGTAAACACTTACGAAAACTAAGAATCTCAATCCCCCTCGACTAAAAACCTCGAAAAGTAACTAAGTGTTCGTCAAGGGGAACTAAAGAATTAAATAGCTTCGACAAGTCCTGTTTTCACCATTTTTTATATGTATACTAACTATCCCTAATATTTTTAGATTTTTCTTTTTCTTTTCTTGACTGCCTGTTTGACTTCCTTTATTTTATCACACTGGGATCATAGAGTGAGAAGCACCCATAGAATAATCTACGGATGTCCTGACGGATGAATTCATCATCCTCGATTTTTCACTAGCCCCAAACTAAGCGTAAAACGAAATCACCGTTAAGAACAAGTACAGATGCTAACACTACTTATAACTATGACTTGTTAACTTTTGCTCCCGACAATTATTCAGTTAAAGTGATTGTGCTTAATTTTAAGTTAAATTTAGATCGACAATTTTAGAAAGTAGCATAGTTTATGTGCATAACGATATTTCTGAAGAAATCTGGGGAAAATACTAGATCACCCACCAACCAGCATATTCTCGATAGATCCCAGCCGAGTTCGACTTAGGTTATCAGGTTGAGACCCCACAGGAGAATGTTCGCAATGTAATAGCGGGATACTCCATCCTTTTAGGCCGAATTTCTTAGATTTACCGCTAAATAAACAATACTACTCAAAGCACGCAAACATCAAAAATTTAATGATCTCATTGGTGAGACTATTCCATGTAGCGACCTTTCTTCTCGGAACGTCCCAGCCTCATCAGCTAAGTGCCCAGGTTTTTGACACCCCACGGAGAATACTTAATCGAAATAATCTACCGACGGCAACCAACAACTTTTGAAGTCTTAAAGCAAGTTATTCTTAGTTCAAAATTATACTTGAGTTTAGAAAAAGAAATCTTAACCATTAAATTTTCATTTATTGCTATATACTATACTACCGTCATCATTTACATGACTACAACATCGGCCACGCCTCCGACAAGATGTAGTGACTTAGTCTGACGACGGTTTCTTATTGATAACACTTACGAATGCACTTTGGCATTTATTATCTCACTATGGGCCTTGTTTTGAAGACTGCAACATCGGTTGTGAGCCGGCAAGATGCAGTAAACCTTTATCAGCCCACAGTTTATATTATTTATACTTTATTTATTTATTTATTTATTTTTTTTGACTTGTTTTCCGTAATAGAGAAAATTTCGTTTTTAGAAACTCAAGTATAAAGCTGAACTAAGATGAATATTTTTGTTTCCGAAAGAGCTTCTTTTTAGAAAATGTCGGTTTAAAGTTAAAGCAAAATTAAGCACGTTTATTAGTCAGGTTAAGAGCTTCTGGGAGAAAAAGCGACAAGTTACACTTATAAGCTTTTAAGATTTCCAAATAATCCTTG
>BQNB010103315.1:0-24058 GCA_026074375.1 Tanacetum coccineum | reverse complement strand
TGGTCGAACTAGTCAATCTCCCTCCATATTATGTTACCATTATATGTTATTTAACTACCATAGTTCACCCATAAACCATAGCCAATGTAATCCTTTTATGAATGACACACTAACGTCACTTGTTCTAAAACAGGGTCTGCTGGACTCATCAAAAGTTTAGCAACAGCAGACCCCCTTAAATACCTCCAAAAATTCTAAAAACAAATCAGCAGGTCACACATATTATTAACAAGTTCCAGTTTAAATTTCATAGAAAAATATTAAGTTTTGACCCGCCTGCACAACACTTCTTTACAACTGAGTTTCTGGATAGCAAACACTGTTTTGACACTTAATATTGTAAACCCCATTTAACCTACTTTTAAGCATTAAAAATCGTTGAGGCCTAGTTAATTGGAAAGTAGACTAGAAGTAATTAGTCATAGGGTCCTGCAAATCTAGAAAAGCTATTGGCATGAATAAGTTACACTACTCGCAAAATGAACTAAAAATCTGCACAAAAACAATGTGTGCAGAATTTTGCCGAAACAATTTCCCAAATTCAAATCACCATATCTTTTTCGTTTTTAAGAGTTGAAAGCTCAAATTTTTACCACACGTTCATTATAACGACCACCACCACCACTCTAATCACTTAAAACTCAAACTAACATGCATGCTTACAAATATGTAAACCAATCAAGAAGGAAATAAAAAGGGCTTACAATGTAATATAAAGGAAGATAAAAGTCAAACACAAACCCTAATAAGGGTGTGTTTGCTGCCGTGGGTTAGGAGGTCCAAGAACAAGACCCAAATCAACTTTCACTTCACCCAAACTTGCTTAAAACCCTTATAATTAATCCCTTGATAATCTTGTTGCACTTAATTTAATCAAAAACCCAAGAATCAAAAATCTATTAAAAATCAAGAAATCATCAATCTTGATGCATGGTGGATTTTAGTGGAAAGGATTGATGGGGTTTTATGTAGGAATGATTTTTGAGTAGATTGGAAGTGATTGATTGAATTTTTTGTGATGATGATGGGGATTTGGTGTTGGGGTCGTCGAAACATGAGGAAGAGGGAGGAAAGAGTCGTTGGTTTTCTTTTTACTGTTATGTTGTGTGTTGGGGTTTGAGTTTATATGGATTGAGCTGAAATTAAGGATTTATGTTATATATATATATTTTATATATATATATATATATATATATATATATAAGATTTACCAATTATTAGATTTTCCATATAGATAAAAATTAAATAAGGAGTGTTTGGTTTTTGGTTTTGTTGGAGGAAATACAAATATAAGGGTGTGTTTGGTTTAGGATTTAGTAGGAGTAAAAATATAATAAGGGGTGTTTGGTTTTTTGTTTTGATGGAGCCTAAAACAATTAAAGAGGGTGTTTTGGGTTATATGTTATGTTTATAAATTAGTATTTTTTCATTTTTTTTTTTTCTAACATTGATCCCACAAAGATTTGTTTTTAAACAACGTAGTTAAAATATTAAAAATTGTTAAAAACACTATTTTGACCCGTCGGTTTCGACTAAAAACTAAGAAATAATGCTGGAAAATTAAAAAATAAAATAATTAATCTCTCGAGACTAAAATACGGAGTCGTTGATTTCTCGGTCGTAAAAAAAAGGGATACTCTTCAATTATATGATTCGCGAAAATATTTTAGTGCGACGATTTTATAAAAATCGACTAAATATTATAAAAGTAAACTCTTCAAGATTTATAAAATAATTATGAGACTGGAAATAGTAGTGACCTTAAATACGGAGTTTTACAAGTAACATGTCCTCAATGTCTTGTAGGCGAAGTCTTTTGAAATGACCTTCTTTAAACGTATATAGCTTCTAATCATCTCGACGAACTTCAATTTCTTCCAGGTGACCATAGTCATACTTCTTCATGACTTTAAGTCTGGTTACCGCAATAATTCTTCTTCTGGAGTAAACATCTTTAGACGAAGTCAAGTTGCTAGCATAGTCGTAGAATCTTTGGCATTTTGGACCCCAATGTGAAGTGCCCAAGTAAGCATGTTGATCATATTTCACCTGCACGGGACTCCACAAGTTAGGAACCAAGTCTTCGATCCATTTAAGATGATAAGAAGCCGCTTTTGTCTTTGTCACGGAAGTTGAGTATCGTCTGATAAAATCTCCACCCTTTAGATATTCCAGATCTTTATTAATAAAGTAATCCTGAGGGATAATTTGGCATCCTCGATGATCTTGAATTAACGGAAGAGGCTTTCTGAGATCTTTATTAATAAACGAATATGGTTTGTTTTCAGGGTTATGCCACTCAAGTCATTCAGTTGTTGCTTTGGAACATTCTTCAAGATGGTACTCTAATTCCGTAATACTCTTGCAAGTGCCTTTGAGCAGGTTGAATGCCGGTATAACCAGAATTTCTTGAGTCAGATTTAGAATTTTAAGCCAATTTATGACAAATGCAGAGAAATCAAATGAAGTGGGAGGTTCTTTAGCACGTGCAACTTGACTAATCCAGGTCTGAGGAGGTTGAAAGTCAACTTGTTGTCTCATACTCCAATCAGGATCAGGAGTTGGAGGTCGCTCGGGTTTCTTGATCTAGTCTGCTTTGGTAACCTCCTTGTCAGTGGGTTGTTCATCATTGTCTCTCATGACGAACTCTTGATCTTGTTGCATGCCTAAGTATTCAATAGTATGACTTGGCTCTTCCGCATGGGCAAATTTTCCAAAAGACTTATGTTGAGATTTGGAGGCTTTTTTAGATGTACTTGAAGACTTCTTTTCCTTTGACCTTGAATCTTTGGAGGACTCAACATCTTTACTCGATTTTCTTCTTTTTGTCCCTCGGTCTGATCCAACGGAGGGTCTTGATCTTTGTCTTTTTCATCTCGACTCCTCTTTAACGAAAAGACTTCACCGTATGAATCAAAGAGATCTTTGTTAGTGTTATTAGACTCGACCAGTGCATCATAAAGCTTCTTTTTATAGTCAGATTTATCATATGACTTGTTCTTCTCCATCTTGTCTATCAGTATCTTTGTAAGCTCAAACTCAAAGAGTGATGCATCTGCCTCATAAGTAGACATTAGTTGTGAAGAAGATCTTGTCAAGACTGCAGCTTCTACTGATTCAGTGACATTTTTCTCAATAACGAGAGTTGCAACATCTGAAACCGCTTGAGGAAGAATCTGAGGTAGTTGAGCATTGACTTCCTCTTTGATGATTGTCCTCACCGTTAAGTCAACGAGTTCTATATACTCCCTTTTTTTAGCTTGAGCTTCTTCTTTACAGTCAAAATTATGTGCTTGAATAGCCTTGTTTATCGCTTCTCTAAGTTTGTTATCCATGTAATGATCAACTATAGCGGGAATGGAGGAGAGAGCTTGAGCATACTGGTCAACTTGCTTTATCTCTGACACATCTTTTTCCAGGTTGAAGACTCTTTCATTGAATTTGAATTCAAAAGCGAAATCTAGAAGTGCAGGAAGTGATGTTGTAGTCTCTGAAGTTGTTGGTGTAGGTGTAGGTGTAGGTGTTGCTTCTTATTGTAGAGGATTGAAGAACGGAGGTGGTGGAGGAATAGTTGTAGTGAAACTGGATGTGTTTTCAGGAATTGGCGTTGCATGACGATCTAAGGTTTCCATCAATAAAGCAATCTCATTATCAGCTCGATATGGATTCTCAAGATTTAAAAGCTTGCTTGTAAAATCGGAGGAGACAAAAGAACTTTGTACAGGTTCATCAGCCTTCTGTGTGTCATGGACTGGAGTAATAGTCACATGAGCGTCTTCCTCTACTTGCTTAAATCCTGACTGTTGAGAAACATTTTGTTGATCTGACGCACCTTGGTCAACATTGGTCATTTCAGTGTCTACATTTCCTAAATTAACATTCACATCTTCATACAACTCCTTAGTGACCTCATCATCTTCATCATCATACATCGTTTCTTCATCATCAATGTTTTCTTCTTCTTCTCCTTCATAGAATTCATCAACATATTCTTCTTCTTCATGTTCAGTCTAATCTACATTAGTCAGATTCAGATTAGGAATCTCATCTCTATCAGATTATGTTCTCTCATCATCACTGCCATCCTCATGATCATCACTATCACCATCATCATCATTATCACCATCATCATTATCACCATCATCATCATTATCATCTTCGTCTTCACTATCTCCCCAAGACTCTTTCTCACTTTTAGATTCGTATGTAGGTAAATCGAGAACCCCTGGTATAGTACCAGTTCCTTCATCTGTACCAGAAGTCTTTTGTGGTTGCTCATCAGGAACCTTTGATGGAATGTCAACTCCATTACCTGAGCCACTTACGTGAGACATGTGAAAGTCTTTCTTGCTTCTCTTGGTAGCCAGATTAAGTTGTTCAGCTTCAGTTAATGCAACCTCAGATAATACAGCTAAACCTTTGGCTTTTGTCTTCTTTGCAGGTTGCTTCTTCTTGTCCGGTTTAGCCACCTTAGCTTTTGACTTGAGTCTGGTACCTTTATTAGCTTGAACTGGCATCTTCTTGAGAGATGTGTCTGAATCAGCTTTCTTTCAAATGTACTTTGGTTTTGTAGCTTTTTCTCCAAAAGCAAAAGCATATTATGTTTGGTAAGCTTTGGATTCCATCATTGCTTGATTTGTTAAGTGCTTCGGGAGAATGGTACCATATACTTGAGTATCTTCATGTCTGGAGATACACCTCATAGAAGTAAACATGGTGTCATCTCGAGCAGTGTGCCAAAACAACTTGTTTCTCCTTGAAATAGACTGATCATTTGACATGAAGTGATTAATGATGACCTTTGTGAATCTGGGATATGACATCTTGTTTGTCTTCTTAGCATCTTTGTTTTCAATCTGGAATAGGAAATATTCCCAAAGTAGATACACATAATCAACGTTCTTCTTGTGGAACATGCCCTAGAGGATTTGAGCACGGGATGGACGAATCTTGTCCATTCCAATTTCTTTTCCATTTAAGAACTTGTTGATGACGATAGCAAATGCTCTCCATGGTTGATGTAAGTAGTCGACATTCACATCAGTGAGATAGGTGATGTCTTAAGTGTGCCTAAGATCTCTGATGAAAAAGAGGACTTCTTGTTCCAGTGGAAGGTCTTCAAACTCTTGCTTGGAATTTTGGGGAAAATCTAGAGAATTTATCTGAATATTTCAACATCAAGAGAGACTTTCTTCTTGTTAATTGTGAATCTGATGGATGACCTATGAACAGAGACTGTAGCCCAAAATTCTTACATATATATAGCAGGAACTTCTGCAGTAATCAAGAATGCTTGATAGAAAGGAGTGAGAGCAAGAGCATCCAACACCACTTGAAATGTAGCTTCTTTTGGTTTGATGTCTGTCATGAGTCTCATGTTACATTTTCTGAATTCAAGACCGCCAGCAGGAGCAACAAGGGCAACATCAAGGGCTTTCTGTTGTGCTTGAATGGTATTTATGTTTTTGCTAAGATATGAACAATACAGTTTATACATATAACCAATTTTATATGACACACACTATAAGGCCCTTTGATTCATGTTGTGATATCAATTTAATGATCAGACACGTTAAGGCATTTAGCATTATTAAATAAGATCTAATCATCCGAAGGGCAACTTAATTGAGCAAAATGTGAAAGGCATAAAGACAACTGAATTAGTGTTTTTGGGAATCCTATTCAAACTAACTTGTAGAGAATAAGGTAACCTAAGACTTGTTCAGATATTCTTGATGAACCTCGTTATATAACCTACTTAACTTGATTAGATTGCCTAGTTAACCAATTTTAATTAGCTACCTAACTTAAGTTGAAAATTGCCTTCAGAAAAATTCAATCTTAAAATTCCTTAAAATATATTGCTAAATCGTCTCCTATTGAGGAATTGCTAAATCGTCTCCTATGCAGGGTTGATAACTCGCCTCCTATAAAGGATTGATAAATCGCCTCCTATATAGAATTGTTATATCGCCTTATGAAGCAACGTTGTTAACTCGCCTCCTAAAGATGTTGTTAAATCATCTCCTTAAGGGGTATTGTTAACTCGCCTTAAAAACTAAAATTGCCACAAACATGAAATCTTAAGCATCAAAACTTGTTCAAATAGCATATATTTCAGATGTTTATCACATAGGATCATTTATAACATAATTTAGGCACAGAATCATCAAGTATGAACAAAAACGAGTACATTTATTCATTTTAATTCATTCATACAAGAAGCAACAAATAAGGATAAGATCTAAAGGATCAAACATATTCAATAAAGATACACAAGACCTAGCACAAAACCCACAAACATTTTACAACATTTCTCCTAAACCTAAATTTTCACACACAAAAATCGAGCATAGCACATTCATAAGTTAACCATTCACAAAACTATTTTAAATGAGTGTTCTATACTCCTAAGCAAGCAAAACCCCTCACTCAATTTGGGTTTTTACCTAGTTTTGATTTTGATGAACCCGAATTCGTTATTTAGGGGTTTTTGAGATCAAATCTGCGTGAAAACTTAATTTGAAGGAGAGATGAGTTGTTAAGAGTGTGAAGAACAATTTTCTAGTTATACCTCTAGATTGAAAACGTCTGGAAATGATGAACAAGAGTTGGCGAATTCGAGTTGAGGTTGGGAGGGAAAATTGAATTTTTAAAGTGTGTGTTTGTCTGTGTAAAAAACAGGGAGGGTGAGTGTGTGTCACACCCCCAAATAGGGTCCCGTCTGATTTAGCGTCCAGGGGCGTGACGTTATTGAATATCTCAAGTACAAAGCATAAAGAACGACCTCTAAGGGTACGTTTTAAAAATAAACACCATTGCAGAAATTCCAAATATTAATAAGTTTTACATCGATCAAATTTAAAAGATTCAAAAGTTAAAATGCGGAAGCTTAAATAAGTTCAACAACGGTATTTAAAGACATAGATAAATTTCTGGTAAACCGGTCCGGGCAAATAGACTTCACATAAGTCAAGCAACGACATCCATGCTAAGCACCTGAGAAAAACATGCTTAAAACGTCAACATAAAGTTGGTGAATTCATAGGTTTAGTTCAAACGTAATTAATGTGGACCACAAGATTATCAAAACGTATGCGACAGTTATAGGAGATACAACTTCACATAAAGAGGCATTTACGTTGCACTAAGCTCATGACACCGAAGCTAATACTGAAAGATAGCATGTACACTGCTATATAAGGCTTGCCCTTCAGGTGTCCGACCAAAGACCACCTAACTAGTTTCGACATGACATATATCCGTTAGTTCTTGGCAAACTCGAACTAGTAAGTGCTTCTTACCCGGATAGGGATAATTAGTCCCAATAGATCTATTTATTCACTCGCGCTCACTTAACCAACCAGTCGGTTAAAGGTGATTAACAGTTCATGATAATTCGGGCAATAGTGGTCTAAACGCTACTTAGGCAACACGTAAACGAGGAATTTCTTACATATAGTACTTGTGTCCAGTTTTAAAAGCAAGCAATGTTTCTCACCCTAAGTTATAAAACATTTAGTCAAAACATGTAAAAGTTGGGCTATGAACTCACCTTGAGTTAGTGAAATGATAGGGTAAACGTCTAGGAATATGATCGCGCGGAAATGAACAACGGTACACGAATGCAACCTAAGAGAATATAGGTTTCGACTTAGAATCGGAATGATAGGAAAAATGCGGATGATGCATTAAAGTTTACTTAAAATACTTTGTTAATAAAACGATGGTGATCGTAACGTGGTTGTTGGTATGTAGTAATATTATATATAAAACTAAATATTTATTTTTATGTAATATATATTTATATTTATCGCATTGTTCGGCTCTTTACCTAATAACCCAATATTGATTTAAAACCCTTTTAAAAATGATGATTTTATATCTTTAATTTATCCATTTCCAGGTAGGTCACCCATGCTAGTGCTTCCCTCACACGAGCATGCTTAACAGTCGGTCCTTAAATTAAATACGTAGGTAGAAGAATGTAAATGAGTATTTTAATTTATTTAAATGGTTAAATATATATTATTTATCGTTTAGAAATAATACGTTTTCCGGAAAAGTCTTATGGAAATATATTTTCACGATTTATCCTAAGTATATAATTTTCAAAAAATTTTGGCATGACCCGTTTGTGTTTACACGCTTTCCAAAGTCATAGACTTTAATTAAAACTCATTTAAAATTTTATATTCCTTAAGTTCGATCAATCAAAATCCTTAACCCTATAAGCAAAAAGGTATTAACTAAGTTCTTAGTTCATCAATAAGCTATCATAAGCTCTTAATAAGCCAAAACAACATAAGCCGAACCCAAAGCTTATAAATAAGCCTGTGGTTCGTAAGCTTTTGTGTAGGACGTGGGCTTTTAAGCCCATTAAGTCTTATTTGGGCTTATTTGTTAAGTCAACAAGCTTAATGCTTTGTCCTTCTAAAAATAAGCTAGAAATAAGCACAATAAGTTTAAGCCACAAGTAATAAGCTTGAACAAATATTTCTTTATGTTCTCTGGTTGGGTCAAACCAAACATGAGCCCAATAAGCTCAAAATAGATCAAATAAGCTTTCCCACAAGCTTATTTAAATAAGCCAAAAATAATAAGCTATATAGTATCATTTTTATTGCAAAAAATAACCACGATCACAAAACTATGATTTCCTTATGTTTCTTGTCATATATTTCGAACCATAAGCATAACCTTTTAAGGTTTATGTAGTTTTAAAATCTTTGTTTTTATAAAATGAGTTGTACAACAAATTTTTATGCATCAAGATGTTTATGAAAGTACAAGTAAATCAAGAATTAAGAGACTTACAAGAAAAGGTAGTTTAGGTGATGAACAAAGACTAAAAACAACCCAAACGTTGTTTAACTAATACCCAAATGATACAAATGATCAAACCTTCAACAAGTCTTCAAAAGTTATTGATTAAAAATGAAAAGATATGAGTTTAAGTATGTGTGTGTGTATTTTCAGACAACAAACACAAGAAGAGAGAAAAGATATGAGTTTTGTGTGTGTGAAATAAGATATGAAGAATGTTATGAATGTGACAAGTTATAAGACAAAACATCACACACACACACACTCTTGTGTGTGCCATGGGATAGGACAAGGGAGAGAGGGGACCAAAATGATCTCCCAATCACAATTAATCAAAGACAAATGGTTAGCTAGAATGGTGGAGTCTTGTCTCCTTGATTTGAAATTCAAATTTGGCATCCTAGGTTCATAAGGGGTGCTTGTTACGGATGTGTGAGCTAGGGAGGGGGACCAAAATAGTCTCCAACATTCTAGGGGACTAGCATACATTGAATTAATTTTCAAGTCCTCCATGTACATGCTCATATTTTAAATAAATCATGATTCACGTATGTAACAAAACGAATAACGGTATCATCAAAAATTATGAAATTTTAAATATTGCCTTGAAATATAAAAATGTGGCTATTTCTAAAATACTACAACGTTAGGTGACCCGGTTCACTCCCGGCGACGATTCTCAGATAAAAGCGGGAAAACTTCACGGTTAAACGTAGATATTTAAACGTAACTTTAAAAATTCAAAATTATCAAACGAAAATGGCTAAATTATTAAACGGAACTGTGCGATGTGTCACATCCTTTCTCCGTTAAAAGAGCCTTGTCCTTAAGGCTAACGACGTAGCATCTGCCACGGGTGCAGAATTTGGGAAAAGATGAGGGTACTTCTTTTGCATTTGATCTTCACACTCCCAGGTGAACTCAGGACCTCTCCTAGAGTTCCAGCATACTTTGACAATCGGAATACGGCTCTGCTTTAGACATTTGACCTCACGGTCCATAATCTCGACAGGTTCTTCAATGAAGTGGAGTTTGTCGTTGATTTATATTTTATCCAATGGTATAGAAAGAGGTTCGTTGGCTAAGCATTTCTTTAAATTTGAGACGTGAAACGTACTATGAACTTTGCTCAACTGCTTTGGGAGTTCAAGTCGTTAGGCAACGGTTCCTACTTTAGCAATGATCTTAAAAGGTCCAATATAGCGTGGGTTCTGCTTTCCCCGTTTGCCAAAACGTATCACCCTTTTCCATGGAGATACTTTCAATATGACCTTATCTCCTGCTTGAAACTCGAGGGGTTTCTGTCTTACGTTGGCATAGCTCTTTTGACGATCACGGGCGGCTTGGATACGGCTCTTGATTTGAACAATCTTCTTAGTAGTCTCGTGGATGATCTCTGGGCCAGTGAGCTGACTATCTCCAAATTCAGCCCAGCAGATAGGTGACCGACACTTGCGCCCGTACAAAGCCTCAAATTGAGCAACCTTAATGCTGGTATGGTAACTGTTGTTATACGAAAATTCCACCAACGGTAAGTGTCTATCCCAACCTTTTCCAAAGTCGAGTACACAGGCACGCAACATGTCTTCCAATGTTTAAATGGTTATCTCACTCTAACCATCGGTCTGTGGATGGTATGCAGTACTCATATCCAATCGAGTACCTAATGCTTTATTTAGAGACTTTTAAAAATGTGAGGTAAATCTCCCATCACGTTCGGAGACGATCAAAACTGGCACTCCATGCCTTAAGACTACTTCCTTCAAGTATTATCTTGTCAACTTCTCTAACATGTCATCTTTTCTCATAGGCAAGAAATGAGCAGACGTAGTGAGACGATCAACGATTACCCATATCGTGTCTTGACCGGTTGCCGTCTTTGGCAATTTAGTCACAAAGTCCATCGTTATATTCTCCCATTTCCATTGTGGGATTTCTGGTTGAACCAATAAACCAGACGGCTTCTGGTATTCTACCTTAACATTGGCATACGTTAAACACTTGCTGACATAGGTGGCAATTTCTGCTTTCATGTTAGGCCACCAATATAGATTTTTTAGGTCTTGGTACATCTTATCCAATCCAGGATGGATGGAATACCTTGACTTATGAGACTCATGCATAATCAAATCCCTCAGATCACCAAAACGTGGAATCCAACTTCGATTGTTCAAACATAACGTTCCATCAGCACGAGGTTCTAGCTTGTTAATCATGCCATGCAAATCTTCGTTGATGAAGTTCTCTTCTTTTCTGGCTTCCGATTGAGCACTCAAAATCTACTTAGGAAGATTTAACCCAATAGTCATAAGTAAGGCCCGAACTCGTAGCGGCTTGCTTCTTTCCTTTCGACTTAGGGCATCAGCCACCACGTTCGCCTTTCCTGGATGATATCGAATCTCATAGTCGTAGTCGCTCAACAACTTTAACCACCATCGTTGTCTCATGTTCAGCTCCTTCTGATCGAGAATGTGTTGCAAACTCTTGTGATCAGTAAACACGGCGCACTTTGTACCGTACAAATAGTGTCTCTACATCTTCAAGGCAAACACTACTGCACCAAGCTCTAGGTCGTGTGTAGTATAGTTCTTCTCGTGAACCTTGAGTTGTCGGGATGCGTAAGCTATGACCTTCTCCTTTTGCATCAAAACCGCGCCCAACCCTTTATGCGAAGCATCGCAGTATACCATGAAGTTCTCACTTCCCTCGGGTAAAGCCAAAATTGGCGCACTACACAATTTTTGTTTCAATAGCTGAAACACAACCTCTGCCTTTTCTCCCCAATCAAACTTCACGCTTTTCTGAGTCAACTTCGTCATAGGCCTAGCGATTTTTGAGAAACCTTTGATAAATCATCTGTAGTAACCAGCCAAACCTAAAAATTGACGAATCTCGGTTGGTGTCTTGGGTGATGCCCAATCCTTGATAGACTCAATCTTAGCTGGATCAACATGGATGCCTTCACTATTAATCACGTGACTAAGAAATTATACCTTTGACAGCCAAAATTCGCACTTTGAAAATTTGGCGTACAACTCCTCCTTCTTAAGTAACCTTAGTATTAACTTAATGTGCCCTTCATGCTCCTGGAGTAGATCAAAATATCATTGATGAATACAATCACGAATCTATCCAGATACGGTTTGCACACCCGATTCATCAAATCCATGAATACAGCCGGTGTGTTAGTCAAGCCAAACGACATTACTTGGAACTCGTAGTGACCATAGCGACTCATATATGTTGCCTTTGGAATGTTTTCCTCACAAACTCTGAGTTGATGATAACCAGATCTTAGGTCGATCTTAGAGTAGACTCTTGACCCTTGGAGTTGATCAAACAAGTCATCGATTCTTGGAAGTGGGTATTGGTTCTTCACATTAAGTTTGTTTAGTTCATGGTAGTCGATACACATCCGAAAAGATCCATCTTTCTTTTTGACAAACAAAACTTGAGCTCCCAAGGGTGAGGAACAGGGTCTTATAAATCCTTTGTCAGAAAGTTCCTGCAACTGAGTGGATAACTCTTGCATCTCGGTTGGTGCTAATCGGTATAGGGCTCGTGCTACAGGTGCAACACCAGGGACTAAGTCGATTTGAAATTCAACTTGTCGAGCAGGTGGTAGTCCAGGCAAGTCTTCTGGAAAGACTTCCGGAAATTCCCGTACAATCGTCACGTCCTCATGTCGCTTCTCCTCCGACTTTTCCTCAGTCTTCTTAGATGTAACTTGCGCTAGATAAACTTGGCATCCCTTCTGTATATACTTCTGAGTCTTCGTTCACGATAAGATGTTTAGCTTCGACTTACTTCCGTCGTCACAATCTTCACCTCGGATTATCAACACCTCATCTCCATAAGGGATACGGACGACCTTCTCGTCACAAACGATCAACGCGTGGTACTTCGCCAACCAATCCATACCGATGATGATGTCGAAACTACCAAGTTTTACGGGCATTAGATCTATGTAGAACGGATGACCTAATAATCCTAACGTACAACCTCTAAGGACAACATTTGTTTTTGAAATTCTTCCATCGGCAAGTTCTACAGCATAACTAGTGTCTAAAGTGGATGGTGCAATATCAAGCAAATCACTAAAGGTAGACGACACAAATTCCTATCGGCACCCGAATCGAATAACATAGAAGCATAACAGTTATTGAGAAGGAACGTACCCGTAACAATGTTGGAATCGGGGTTTGCTCCTCCTCCTCCTCCAATAGCGTAAGCCCTTGCTGTAGCTTTATTGCCTCCAGTCTGGTTTCCAGTCTTGTTCCCATTCTTGTTTCCAGTCTGGGTTCCACGGTTCTGATTTCTCAACTTAGGACAATCCTTCCTAAAATGTCTCGGCCTTCCACACTCATAGCAAACAATACCCAGTTGATTCCCAACTGGGGCTCTCTAGGTGTTTGGGGTAACAGTGACCTTACAATCCCTAGTCATATGACCAACTCTTTTACAGTTTCCACATCTCATAGTACACTGTCATGCATGGTGCAACTTGCACTTGTTGCAGTAGGGAAGAGATCCAACACACCCCTTCTTCTTATTGTTCCCAATCGTGTAAGCTCTTGCCACATTCTGGCCTTCAACGTTTTTCCGCTTGAAAACTGGTTGTTGCCCCTGATTGTCTCTCGGGTTGTTCTCCAACCTTCTCTTGTTTTTAGCACTTCTAGCATATCCCTTCAGCTTTTGATCCATTAAGTTGTTGACAATGCGAATTGTATCTTGAAGTTTAATGGGTTCAGCAGCGATTACATTCCCCTGAATATTGTCAGGCAACCCTCCAACGAATCTCTCAACTTTTTCTTCTTCATCTGGGACCAATTCCTGAAATCTTCTGGTATAAGCAGTCAAATCATTTCCTTTCACAGCCAAGTTCCACAACTCGGTCTCCATCTTTTGGACCTTGTTTCTTAGACAGTACACTTCTGTCATCAACTTCATAAGTTCTGCCCAACTCATGGCATAGGCCGCCTCAATCCCAATTGTTTTCTTATGAGAGTTCCACCATGTCAATGCACTGTTCAGAAGCGTGCAGGTAGCATACTTCACTTGGTACTTCTATAGACAGTTGCTAATGTGGAACACCGTTTCCATCTTCTCGAACCAACGAGTTAACCCAACAACTCCTTCTGTCCCATTAAAGCTAAGTGGCTGGCACTTCAGGAAGTCTTGATATGTGCACTCTCGAGCAGGCATAAATCCTCTAAAGTTATAGCCATTTCTTCCTCCGTTCTCATTACCATTTCCATTTCCTCTATTTCCATTTCCTCCATTTCCATTTACCTCCTCTTAACCACCTCTGTCTCTCATAAGGGGTTCAAGGTTCCTGGCAGTGGTACGAGCTCCCAATGCTCCTACTAGTTGACGATCAATTGGTTCGTTAATTCCTTCACGTGTCCTTGATGATCCAGATCGAGTGTTAGGCATTGTCCTACGGCATAACAATACGCAACACGATGAAATTATGTGGCGATACGAGATTGTTAATGGGGTTCGAAAATAGCAAGTATTATTATACGGAAATACAAAATCATAATAACTTCATGATAATGCCACGATTTAGTAATAATCCAATATGCAATGAGCAATAGAAAATATCATTAAGTTAAGAATATCGAATATAGAATGGTAACATTAGATTTCATATCATCAATACTAATGGTTACAACACGTTTCCAAAATATAGGATTTACAAATCCCTAATGACTAGCTACTACTAGGTGCTATAAGTCAACATTAGGATACTCAAGGAATAATCTAAGAATGGTAGCCCAAATGCCTCCTGGCACAAGCCTCAAGCCTAGTAATCCTCATACGATCATAAAATCTAAAATGTCAAATCTGTCTCATCTCCCTCTGAACACGCAACTCCCTACGCTGTGACCGGGCAACTCTCTGAATCGCAACATCCATCATGTCTCTAAGTCTCCTATTATCCCGCTCTAGCTCTTGTATCCTCTCTAACATATCAGCACTCTGCTGTCCTGTTGCTACAATCCTGTGTCCCTGATCCCTCTGGACACTCTCAATAACCTAAACACGACGAACTGGAATCTCCTTAGTATGATCATGAAATCTCTGAACCAAATCTCCTAATGTCTCATACGTGACCTTTACAGCTCCCTCCTAAGCAGGCTCAAGAATATCCTTAGCTACCACTGGGTGAGTAACTCTATCAACTCTAACCTCAACTGGGCCTCTCACACTCGTCTCGATCTCCTCTCGATGAATGGCCTCAACTACAACTCTAGAATTAATCCCTCTATCTCTAAGAGCATCCGCGTAAGCGATACACTCGTCAATCTCTGCCTGAATCTCGGGGTCAATATCAATCCCATTGCTCCTCACGACATCAACATCCATCTCTAAATCAGTCCCTCTAAATCTAGATGGCACATAACTCTCATCCACAAGTCAACTCACAATCCAGTTTCTCTAGGTACATATGGCTCAAAACTATCCTCCGAACAACCCTCTAAATCTGTAGTTGTCTCAGGACTCCTAATCCTATTATGTGATGGTAAAAGATTAGCATGTGCATAATATAATGCTCCAAGGGTAGGTGAAGATAACAGTACAGATGTAGCAAGGGATCTACTCCTCTTGCGAGAAGGGCTCGCAGAAGAAGAATCATGAGATGGTCTATCAGAAATAGCAGCAAATGAACGATGAATACTTGGTACCAATAAACATAAATGATGACTAGGTCTCATACCCAATGATGGTGTGGGTAATGAATGATCAGAGGATGAACGACTAGATGCAGGATCAGATAAAGCATCCACAGAAGAATCCAAAGAAGACTCAGATGATGAACTCAATGATGAATCCCTCGAAGAATCATCCAAAGAAAAATGATCTGAAGAAGAGTAATCGACTGAATGTCTCACAGCAAGACGATGAGTAAGTAATGGTCCAACCCTCTTCCTCGCAGTCATCATGTGTACCGACCTATTAAGATAGTAGCGGTACGGTCGACCATGAGGAATAGGTTGTCCAGGTGCAAGAACCATGACTCGACGTCGAAGTGCACCAGATGCAACAGGTGATCTCTGGGTAGAAAGGGTAGTCTCAGTGAATGGTGTACCATGGGTAGGTGATGGTGATGTATTAGGTGTATCATTATCTAAAGAATCATCGGTCGATGAAAGAAATGGTAAAATAGCTGGTAGTGGTGGTATATGATCTGATGACGGATCCTCGGATGGATCAAACTCCATGATTCGAATTGAAACTAACCTTTAAAATATATAATACTTATAAATATACAATAAGGATAATTATCAAGAAAATCAATGAAACCGGGAGTAGTATACGATATTCCCGGGTCGTTTATCCCCAACGAAGAGTGAATTGGAAAGTCGAGAGTCGGATTGACATTTGATGATTGAATGGAAGAGATTTGGATTGGATTTATAAATCTACGGAGAATTTAATGCAATCTACTCTAAAAATAAAAAGGGCACACAAAATTAAGCTAAAAAACGATAACGGTAATCTAAAAATGTTGACTAAAAACCCTAAATTTTAAAAAATTAACCTAAAATGATTTTTTTACTTTTAATAGACTCTAATTGACTAAAAAGTAAGATTAAAGAAAACTAGAACGAAAACGGAGTTGATTTGAGCTTTAAAACACAAAAAACGTGAACGGGAACGAATCTCGTTCTTTAAAAAGTGAAATTTTGCAAAAACAACCCTACGAGAGCAAATCTATTTTTCCTAGGTGCAATATGATAAAAGAAAATTTTCTAAAAAAGAATTATATTTTTTTGATTTTTATTTAATTTTTAATAATTAAAAAACAGTTTTAAAGAAAATAAATAATTAAAAATAGAAAACAAAATGGGAAAATCTGAAAAAATAGGGAAAAGTCCTAAATTCTATGTAAAGCCTAGGAAAAATAAGCTGGTGATCCCAGCTTATCAAATAAGCTACGAAATAAGCTGAAAAGGCTTATGGGCTTATTGGGCTAAAAGGCCCTTAAATAATTAATTGTGTAAATCACTACCGGATGAGCTATTGTAGCATACCGGTAGTGAGTGTGTTATAAATGTTGGTTGATGGGGTTGAGGTCCCAAGTTCGAGCCCTGCTCACTTGGGGCTTCCCCTAATCCCAACGTTTTTGTTTTTCATTTTTTTACAACTTTTTAGATAAGATGAAAATAAGCAACTTTAAAAAAGACAAAAAAATTTATAACTAACAAATAAGCACGAAATAAGCTGAAAAGGCTTGACAGTTTGCTAATTTACACTAAGACTAAAAGAGTGCTTAACTGTTAGGCAGTTTAAGCTCAAATAAGCTAATGGAAAATAAAAATAAGCACAAACAGGTGGGGCACTAAACCTAATAAGCAAATGCAAACAAAGATAAGCAAGGACAATAAGCTAGAACAGGCAGAAAAGGCCAATAAGCACAAGGTCTAAAATTAAGCTAACTGTTGGGCCTTTTTAATGACAGATAAGCAAGTGCAGAACTCAAATAAGCAAAAACAGAAACATGTCTAAGACCTCTAATAAGCTAAACTAACCCTAAATAAGCTAATCCAATAAGCAAATAAGCTACAATAAGCAATTAACAAGCTAGCAGACTTAACTATATTAAACTAAGGCAAAAGAGTGCTTAACTACTAGCTACTTAAAGGGACAAAATAAGCTAAGGCAAAAGGAAAACTAAGACCTAATAAGCCAATATAAAACAAAAAGTAAGCAAAATCAAACAGACAAATAAGCTGGAAAACCTAAATAAGCTATGGGGCTAAACTGCAGGCAAACAGTCAAAATGCACACTTTGAGCTTAAAACAAAGACACCTAGAGGGGGTCCTAAGCTTAAGGCTTTGCAAGGGCTTATACATCAGCTTATTAGCTTCCTAAAAAGCCACTTAGCACTAAAGACTTAATTAAAGAAAAGCAAGAAAAAGGGGTGAAAAGTTGGGCTTTTGCACCAGGGCACCTTGTTGACAGTTTTAAATGGGCAAAAAGTAAGCTTATAAATAAGCCACCAAATAAGCTTAAAATGAAAAGTTAGCTAAAAACAGATGGAGTGAAGCTCAAAGTGAGCTTGTGCTCAAAAGTTCAAAAGCCTAAAAATAAGTTTTACTATCGTACAAATTGAATAGAAAAATTTAAACTTGACTAAAAAACTGACTCAAGAATGATATGGACAGTTTGAGAGTCAACAAGTAGAGCCCTACCAAAGAGAAACTTATACCACAACAATTTACAATCAAAACACAGATCACAGGATATGAATTCACTCAGTAGAAGCGAACACGATAGCAGCAACGGCGATAAAGCGGAGTTTAGACTAAGAATTTAACCCAGCAAAACCACGTCCACAGCCGCCCGCGCCCGCCACAAAACACAACGCGGATTACACCATCACGGTGTAGAACGGGTAAATCCGACCGACCGGAGTATCAAACATCTGAACTGTGAAAAGCAATGCACCCAAACGTGAAGACGACAAAGCCGCAAAATCGCGCCACAGCCAAAGCAAAAATACAAGACCCACTCAGGCTAACAGCCGACCACGTTAGGGGGGTCCCCCCACCACCCCCCCCCACCACAAACCCTAGGAAAACCACGCCACCACCACTAAGCACATACAATAGTTTTTGGACTCACCAGTTTTCACAAGACCACTTACCAAAACACCAAACCACACTTTTCGACTACACACTCTAAAAACAGATTAAAACCATTCCTTACAACAATCTTGCAAAAGAAAACCAAGTGACCCAAAGTATTTTTAAACCAATATGACCCGTTTTGTACCCTTAACCCAAACACCCCTTTAATTTTTGAAAGCTAAGTTTTAAACTGAATAAAAAGGATTGAGTTAAGAGATTTGAAAACAGATAAGTACAAACAAATATTGAGCAAGAATAAGCTAGAAACACACAAGAATAAGCACTATAATAAGCAGTATGAAATAAGCAGTTTTCAAGCAACTTTGGCAGTTTTCAACAACAACTCAAACAAAAAGCATGACATCCAAAAAGCAAGCATAAATAAGCATGAGATAAACATAAATAAGCAACTAGAAGCAATAATAAGCAGAAATAAGCTATGCTACAGTAACACAAATATAAAAGTGGCACATACCAAACCTTGCTCTAAATAGGGTTAAATAAAGAGTCTACAAGCTCTAGCTTGTATAAAACAAGCTAGTGAGAGTCCATAAGCCCATCCCTTTTTGGTTTATCATCCAAATATTAAGCTGTGGTATTTTGAGGGTAATTTTTTTTTGAGATTTTCTTAACTGTTTATATTTCTAAGTAAATTTTTATAAAAGCAGGTTATAAAGTGGCTTAAATGAGAGCTTATATTAGCTTATGAAACATAAGTGAACACTTAAAGAGAATAAGAAATTAAAACAGATTTTAAGAAACTTTAAATTTCATTAACTTGAAAACATTACAAGGAAAATTAAAAACTAAATTTGTTGGATTTAAACTAACTAGGTGAAAACTAAGTTACAAAAAAACTAGATAGCCAAATGGCTTACAAGACACCCTATTTATAAAAACGACTAAGTGCTTGCCCTCTCTTCAATCTTTGTCTTCTTCTAGTTGTGTTTCTTTGCTGAGACAGAAACACAAGTGTGTTTGTTGTGTGAGAGTGAGCCCCAAGTTCATCTTAGCCATTGATTAGGAGTGTTGCCCAAGTTGAATGATCGAGACCTTGAATTTCTTTTTAGTCCAATAAGGGTCATTAGGGATTGCATGGTGCCAGAAGGCCCATGGTGGGGGTGGAAGGGTGGTATAATGGATTTTGGCATGTTGATAAATAATGGCCGAGGAGGGGGGACAGGGAAGCGTGAATAGTGGAGGCTAGTTTGGGCGGGAAAGATGGTTATAACAGGTGTGTGTGTGTTGTCAGGGGTGAGGTTTAGGAAAGTGACATGATTGGCCCCTCAAAGTTATAAAGTCAAATTGCAACTTGAAGTCGCGATGTGTGATAAATTTTGGTGGATTATGGCAGGTTATGGTCCCCAATATGTTTTAATAGGAGTTATTGCATGCATCGTCCTTGTGTTAAACTGACTTAACATCCATGTGTATTGGTCTGTTAAACGTTATTGGGCTTTTTTGTATGTTTGGGCCGGCTAGGATTTAAAAGAGGGTTGGGCCTTTGTTTAAACTTTTGGTCTTCAATATTATACTAATGGGTTTACCCGGCCCATTAGATGGGTTTGGGTAGGCCCATTAAGTATTCTTCGGTGTCGGCTCCGGTTTTGATCGTTGACTTATCCAGGTTGACTTTAACTTTGACTTTTGTTGACTTTGGCTTCGATTTGACTTTGACTTTTCTACGCTTTTCCACTCCGTGCCCGGTTTTGTCGTTTTTGGCTTCGTTTTTCGTCCTTTTGTCGGATA
The DNA here is from genome assembly GCA_026074375.1 of Tanacetum coccineum. Taxonomy (NCBI): domain Eukaryota; kingdom Viridiplantae; phylum Streptophyta; class Magnoliopsida; order Asterales; family Asteraceae; genus Tanacetum; species Tanacetum coccineum. Next base: position 3,841 of record BQNB010103315.1, on the reverse strand, counting down.
TCCGTTTCCTGCACAATATAAGTGAAAACCATACAAATACAATGTATTTTTGGTACGTTTTTGGTCTTTAAGTCGATTTTAAATGGTGAAAGGTATGTGTAATTAAACGCATACCAGTGTCGTTCACCTGTTTGTTGGGCTGAGGTTGGACAAGTTCAACTCACCGGTCCAGAAATGGTCCAAGAGACAACTGAGAAGGTCATTCAGATCAAGCAAAGAATGCAAGCCGCTCGTGACCGACAAAAGAGTTACGCCAATTTAAAGCTTGAGCCAATGGAGTTTCAAGTTAGGGATATGGTTATGCTTAAAGTTTCACCTTGGAAAGGGGTCGTACGTTTTGGGAAACGAGGAAAGTTAAACCCTAGATATGTTTGGAAAATGTTGGATCCGTTGCTTACAAGCTTGAGCTTCCTCAAGAGTTGAGCAGGGTTCACAATACATTTCATGTATCCAACTGAAGGAAAATGATAAACCGACGAACCCATTTACCGTTCCATTAGAAGGACTTCATGTTGATGATAAGCTCGTTTGTGGAGGAACCCGTAGAGATCATGGATCGAGAAGTCAAATGGTTGAAGCAAAGTCGTATCCCAATTGTCAAGGTTCGATGGAACTCGAGGAGAGGTCCTGAGTTCACATGGGAACGTGAAGACCAATTTCAAAAGAAGTATCTGCATCTCTTCACTAAACCGTACATTCGTCAAGTGTCGTGACTTGAGCCTTGGGGACAAGGCTCTTCTAACGGGAGGAGACTATAACATTTCATATTTTCAGGTCATTTACGACTTCGATTATTCAATTATTTATTTTTAGACTTTTGCGCGTTTACTTTTAATTTTTATCGTTAAGCTAAATCGCGTAAACTAAAAATGATCATTTAACGTAAACAGGCATCAAACAATTAAATGTCTACGTCAAGTAAGTGTTATAAAGTTATTAGAATGATAATTTATAACTTTACGCTTTTTATTTTTATTGGTTACGTAAAACGTTTATGTAACGCACTAAAAACTTACACTTTTGCAAGCATGCAAACCCATAAACCCATCACACTTATAACAAATACCCACTAATACCCACAATACTCAAAAATCTCATAAAACCTTGCCTAATTCAGCCCCTAAACTAAATTTGTACATATCTCACACCTATACTTGAAATTAAATCCCTACACCTCCACTAACATGTATAAACTAATATAACCTTTAACCAATGGATCAAACCCTCAATATAACTTCACTTTGGTCTATCTTTTTCCTTGCTTGTGATCGGTTGGTATTGAGGCAAATAAAGGGACAAGAAGCAAGCATGCAAAGCTTTAGTCACTTCATTCTTACACAAAGCAAAGGCACACCATACTTGTCCCTAGTCTTACATAGCCTAAGTGAGTTTTAAACTCATTCTCTTTGTCCTCTTGGTCTCCCTAACCGGCCACCAACATGAGACAACCCAAAAACCATTTATTTGTTTCATGAAGATGGTATTCATGCTTGTTTACCTATAAATAGATGCCATAAAGTAGTAGTATCACACACACATCAATTGCAAGCATACAACTCAAAGTATTTCTCTCCTACACTTACCCTAGCTCACGTCTCACTCATCACACATAGATACAATCCATAGTTTTGATTTCTAAGCTAGTACAAGTGTTTAAGGGTTATTATTAAACATATATAAGGTGTCTTGGAAGCTTGGTTTGGGTTATTCAAGGGTTTATACAAGGAAGGTTTCAAATTAGGGTTTTCAAGAAAATTAGGGTTTTCTAAACCTAATTTTCTAATTTAGTGTTTTCTTGGTTGGGTTTGATCTTATTCATCATTCATCCTACATTCATCTAAGGTTTACCTAAGACCCTAATCTTTTCATACATTTCATTTCATGATTTATATAATTTTTATATTGTTAATCATCACCTAGGTTTATTTTATGAAGTTATAAAATAAAACAGTATATAGTATACACAAATAACTTTTTGTTGTGATCAGAAACTGTTTAAAATATGTTAATATGTTTAAAATAAGAATTTATAAGCAATGGATAATTTATATAATTATTTGGCAAGTTATGATTATTTATTTTTTTATAAAGTTTAGTTAAGTAAATAAATAGTTGGACCAATTTTCATGGACAATATGGACCTATATGATGACACAATGTATAGGAACTTAAATTATATACATGGAATGTACTTATAAATGAAAGACTTGTGGTAATTTTATAAAGTTTAAAAGTATAAAATAAGTTAATAAACCTTTAAATGTTACTGTTCATTCGAGGCATATAAAATTCATTTTTATGTTTTATAAAAATAATACATCTCCATGAGGATCCGGTAGGCATGAGAGGAACTTGAAAATTCATAAATACAAATAACGAAGGAGTTATGATTTTTACGAGGTTATGCGTATAAAAGTGTTTTTATAAAACTAAGTTTATAAAAACTATATAAATTCGAATATGAGATATTTCTTTGATATTTTTCTGTAAAAGTAGATGTTGTAAGGATTCTAAAAAAGTAAGAAACTTGAAAAACCAATGGATAATGAACTAGTTATGACTTTTTCATGTTTATGTAATAAAATAAACAAAAGTAACTTTATAAAAGTAATTTTATAAAAAATAATTTTTTTATAGAAACATACAGTGGACATGAACCATGTTAGATGATAGAAAATTTAATTATGAATCCGTGGACATAAAAATCACTAAAAACCGAATTAAAACGAATAAGATACAATTAATATACGATTTCAACAATTAAACTTTATAAAAATATTTTTATAAATCTACACTTTCTGTTCTATTAATAACAGTAAATATGAATATAATAAATGTAATATTTGATTATATTTTTCAAATCAGAATCTATACATGTACCGAACGATGAAAACATGAATTATAACAGAAAGATTACGACGTTTTTATTAAAAGTGACATTTTAAACGTTTTTAACCTTATAAATATTATTTTCTCAACAAATTAAAGTATTTATATAATGAAATTATATAAATAATACATCAAGTATTTTGAAAATACAGAATTGTTGGACAAGTATACATTTTTTTTACGAGCACATACATGAACACTTATTTTACAAGCCACAAATTAAATGTTTAATTTTATAAATTTAAACAAACACTTTTAGGTGGTGATGTAACTATATAGAAATTATATGTGGAAAGTAGTTATTCCAACGTACTTTGTACTCATGACCCGATATTTAATTAGGTTGCATTTGAATTTCGCTTGTCGATTCACTCACTTGATTTATTTCATTCACTTCATTTACTGAGGTGAGTTCATAGCCCCATGTTTTACTATATTAATGATTTACAACTTTTGGGATAAGAAACATGCATTGTTAAAAGATTGGACGCAAGTGTATATTTTTTACTTGATTATGTGTTTTCCTAAGTAGTGATAACCGTCTGAGCCCATTATCATGAATTGTCAATTACTTTATGTGAGCGCGGATGTTATAAATAGATCTATTTGGGATTAACATCCCCGTTCGGGTGAGTAGCGCTCACTGTGCCAGTTTACCAGACAACAGACATATACCATGTCGGATTTGGGATGTTGCGGGTTAGAACATCATTAAGGGCAATGTAGGCAATTTATATTGCAATTCATACATGTCGAGCTTCAGTGTCATGAGCTTAGGGAAACGTAATTACATTTTGTGATGTTTGCATCTGTTGCATTATCACGGGGAAAATCTTGCGGTTCTACGTTATATTTTACATAAACCTGCGAAGTCATCAACTTTATGTTGACGTTTTAAAGCATGTTTTCTCAGGTCAATGAGGCACGAGGTGCTAAGGATACATTGGGGATA
>BQNB010103313.1:0-24058 GCA_026074375.1 Tanacetum coccineum | reverse complement strand
TGAAAGTACACAAACTTTACTTCTTTGACAATCTTGTATTTAACAATCACTGGAGGTTTGATGGATAGAGGTGTAACATAAATTGCTACCTCATCCTTTTTAACTATCTTAATATGCCTTTTCATCTCTGCCTCCTCTTGATCATCTTTTTCAACTTCTACATGCTCATCTATCTTCTGCTTCTTTGACATATCAGATTTAAGTTCATCCCGTGCTCTTTTAGAGCTTTCCTCTGTTCTTGTCTCACTGCCTTTCACTGCTTCTGAATTCATGTCCACAAAAGTGTTTACCCTTTTCATATCTTTATCAAAATCTCCTGTATCTCATCATAACTTTTGCTCTTCAGCTGATTATGTTTGTATCCAGCCATGTTCTTCAAATAGGTGGACATTTGATTTCTCTTTTGAGCTTTGGTAGGTGGCTTTCTTCTTATCTCTTCAGCTCTAAGCTTTGCAAAGTTTTTCTTTCTTTTGTTCATGAGCTCTAAAAACAATCTTGATCTTTCGTCAATGGTTATTTCTCCTTGTTCTTCTGCTTGTAGCCTCTGAGCTAATTCAAATTCTGCCTTCATCATAGCTTGTGTATTATCCCATGATTTAAGTAAAGCTATATTGGCTTCTTCTTCCTTTAGTCTTGAAATCCTCTCTTCTTTAATAAGTTCAGCTTGCAACTGAGCTTCAAGATTTCTAGCCATTTCTTCATCACGAGCAACTTGATCTTTCTTCTTTAATGGCACTTCAGGCTCTACCATTTTTCCTTTGCCTTTACCTTTTACTTGTGGAAGTTGTGATTGTGAAGAAGAAAATGTTTTTGTAGATGCAGGCACTTGTTTTTTCCTAATCATGAAATATAATTCCCTTAGCCCTTGGTCTAACAGATGTAACTATTGTAGCAGCAGTTGTAACAGGCTTGGGTTTTGCAGTTTTGATCTCAATCAAAGTTTGAGCAAGAGTCAATTTGTCTGGAACTTCAACACTGGAACTAGCAGTAGTAACTACTTCACCAGCAGTAGTAACTAGATTAGCAGCACTAATTACAAGCTCTTCAACCACCTTTTCAATCTAAATTTCCTGCTCTTCCAACACACTTGTATCAAACATCAGGTTGTCATCATGCATCTCTTGAGTCTCATCCACCAAAGTCACTTCTGCATCAGCATCAAGATTAGCAATTTTCCTTCCCTGTTTGGATGTATCCTTATGAGCACCCAAACTGGCATCATTAGAGGATTCTACCCTGCTAGAGGAACTAACCTTTCTTAACCTTCTTAGCCCTGAAGTTCTTGACTTCCTTCTCTGTTCCAACTGCTTGGCTCTCTTCGTTAGACTAGTAATTTCCTTTGCTTGAGCAGTCTTAGCTTTCTCCAAATCAAGGACTTTCTCCTGTAGGTTGGTACACAAACTCATCAATTCAGCTAGTTGCAGTCTATCCTCACCACTTGGAGGTGGATCATAGGAAGGGGTAGAGACATGTTCCTCAGGAGTAGTTTCTTTAGTAGTAGGCTCTATAGGAGCACTATCCTTCCTTTGTTTCCTTCTTGATTTTTTCTTTTGAGGTTTTGAGGATGATGGTTGAGTGATAATAGGTGTGGAATGGGAGTCAGTAGGAGTAGCTGAATCTGCACCCATGTCTTCTGTAGCTTGAACCATCATTGTGGAGAATAGTGGTGTAATCCTTCCAGAAAAACCCTTACATGGTCTCTTCATGTTAGAAAACACCTTCTTGGTGTGGGAAGGTGTAACATAAACCTCTTTATGCTTGGACATTCCCTCTACTTGTTTGTCCAAGAAGACTTGCACAAATCTTAGGTACATGAGAAATTTTACCCCACCATCCAAGTTCTTCACCATATTGTTAAAAATGTACTTGGAAAGGTTGAATTTTTGGTTTGTGGCAAGACATATGATAGCAGATGCCATAATGCTACTAAATTCATTCCAAGATGTAGTCTTAGCACTAAGACATTGCAGTATAGTATGGATGAGAAATTTCCATTGGGATGAGAAATAAGCTTTATAAAATGTAAGCTTTTGAGTTAGATTTTCATACCCCATTCTTTCCAATTCTGGAAAAATAGTAGCAATGGGTAGACAATCTGTTCCTTCAACATCATCCAACTTGAGATCACTCCTTATACTTGTCTCAGAGATGATTACCTTCTTCTTGTCTACTAGGGCTTGTATCTGTCGTTCCCTATTAATTGTCTTGACCTTAGCAGATGTCTAGAACTGTTCAATACAGGTAGTATAAATGGTTGGATTGACCGTTAACGCATATTCGACAGAACTTGCATTCAGAAAATCAATAATCTCTTCAAATCCATTGCTTTCTTCAGGTTTCTCTAAAAACGCAATTAAATTGTGAGTTTCAGCAAACTTGGGGCTCGACATTGTGATGGGTTTTGGTGATTAAAGATGAAATTGAGTTAGGGTTTATGATCAGAGAGAATAACAAGGTGTAAGATCGAATGAATGAGTGATTGAAACCCTTAATCAAAGTATTTATGAACTCGCCCTCAACAGCATTAACTTGAACTGGCCGCATTAAGTTAAGCCTAACAGTATTAACTAACCCCGCAGTAGAAAGTTATGCCTGGCAACATTAACTAATGCCTAACAACAGTAAGTAGATGCCTAGCAGCATAAACTAATACGGGCAGCAGTAAATTAAGGCTAACAACATTAACTTAAGCTTAACAGCATTAAGTTTAAGCTGAACAACATTAACATTAAGGTACCAGTAGTAACCTCAATTTCATTCCAAAAAGCATTTCCATCATCAATTTTGATTCGCACAAGCTCTCTTTCTGTTTTTAATCTCACTTTATCTCTCATTTCTTTTGCTCACTAAATCACTCTTTCTGTTTTTGCTTCACACATCTTTCTTTCTATTTTTCAGCTTACTATATCTCTCATTTCTTTTGCTCACTTAATCACTCTATCTATTTTTTTTTCACAAATCTTTCTATTCTTTTAAGCTCACCAATTCAGACAATTTTGTACAATGTTCCATCAATTCCATTAGTTTCAAGCTGTCCTCCCCACTTCTAAGTGTGTTAACTCTTGAGAGAGGTAGATCATTTGACTGTTTAGATGCAGCCTCAAACCTAATTTGAGCATCTGCATCCCCTAATATAGTATCTTGGCACCTGGGACCACTACCTGAATCAGTTCCCTAAGGAAGTGATTCATTAAGTGTTGCCATGGTTGGGTCCTATTTATGTTACCATTGTCCTGTCTGCTTCTAAGCTAGAAGCATTAGTGGCAGCCCTTTCCATTCTATCTTCCCACTCCTTATAGACAGTCTCATCTGCATCAAGGTGAATAGGTCCACCAGACTGAGATATCTTAGCGGTCCTTTTGGCTTTCCTAGGTTTTTGAGTCTTTTTGGGTTAAAATTGTGATAGAACAGTGATTGGTTCAAGATTAGAGAGTTGAGCAGATGTGAATGTATGTTGGGGATCAGTGGTATAACAACTCATAATTTTCATCAATGTAATATCCACCTATTATATATACGACCTTTTTACAGGGAAATTTTTGCTTTATCTCATTATGCAACGTAACTTGCATCTCTAAAGTAAACGAGCTCACGCAACCTCTACCAATGCCATCTATATCTATGTTTATATCATGTAAACATCCTAATATGTCAAGTCTATATCTTAATATCATTTTTACCAAGTACATTATCCATTTAATGTACTTTTCAAAACGTTATATCAAAACAAGCATTAAACGTTAACGTTTATATCAAAACCCTAATTATATGTAATGTATACATATAAAAAGAATATGTAAGCCTTCAAGCATGTGTACAAGTGTACAATGCACAACATTTGAAATATAATTTCCCTCTAAGTCAATGTACAACTTATTTAAGCCTAATGTACAAGTCAATAATGCAAGAAAGTCAAACTAGGTCATTTTACCTCCTAAATCACTTTGGTTTCTTACTACCACTTTAACACAAGGTACAAGCACTTAATGCATGACTCCTAAACCCTAAAACTAAACCCTAAATAGTCCTAAAACTCTAATCTAAAATCCTAAACGAAACCCTAAAACCCTAATTTCATTTTAAACCTAAAACTAAGCCCTAAACCTTAATCCTAAACCTTAAACCTTAATCCTAAACCCTAATCCTAACACTAACCTTAATTCTAAACCCTAATCTATCCTTAATCCTAACCCTAACTCAAATTAAAACTCTAAATCCTAACCCAAAATAAAATCCAACCAGACACCCTTTTGTTTCAGTTTAACCCATTTTAAACTTAAACTAAAATCCTAAGTACCTTTATGACACACCACCTTGTAAGCTATTTGCTTCCCAAGGACCTCCATCACCACCCTTGCTCACCAAGTTTGCAAAATCACCTCTTTGTCACCCCTTTTTTTGTCGCGGCTACACCAACACCACACAACCCTTCCACCTTGCATTGCTAGCTTTCTAGACCTTAAGACTCATCCTATGGCTACCTTAGTCACCACTCTACATCCCTTGGTCCTTACTCTAAGCCAAAGACTTGGCCTCCAAGGTGTTTCACACCTATAAATAACCACACCTTTCACCATTTCAAATCACACCTCAAATCTCAAAACACACACTCAAATGGAGTTATAACAAGATCAAGGAAGGCCAAGGGAGATCAAGGAAGGAAGAACTCAGCCACTTTGAAGCCAAGAATCAAGAAAAGAAGCCCTCAAAGTTGTTTTCTAGGCGTACGAACTCGAAACCCCATTTTGACCCATTTCTAGCTCAAGTAAGCTAAAATCTTGTTCAATAAGCTCATATTCTATTTTAGAACTTTCATAAGGTTTGTTAGATCATATATAAACTCTTATTTGAAGCCTTGAATCCTCAAACCCATGTGTTTTTTATTAAAACCCTAAAAATGACCCGTTTGGATTTTCTAGCTAACGAATCTTTTTTCTAAACTTTTAATATGTTAGAACATCTTATTTTAGCTTATTCTAATAAGCTATAACCTGAAAATATCATTTGGAATCCTAAAATAAGTTTGCATGGCTTTTTGGACTTGTTTGGCAAATGTATTCCATGCTAGGGGTATATATCATAACTTTCTGAAATTTATAACTAAAGGGTATTATTCCAAAGTTAAAACTATAAGGACCTATCTTGTCAAGTTTCAAAGTTAAAGGTTTAATATATATACTTATTATATAAAGGACTAAACTTGTAAAAGTTTATAAATCAAGGGTATATATTGCTATTTTTGCAAACTTAAAAATATAAAATATAATATTTTTATATAAATTATAAAAATATATATTAATATTATAAGGCTCGATTTTATTAAAACCCGACACATTTATCGTTATTAATCATCGATCGACGCATTATAAAACAATTACGTTATATATTTAACATAATTTATCAGCGACAAGCTTTTGAAGAAACTTAAAATCTTATCGTATCACGTTACTAGGGAATATTTAAACGTAATTTATCATCGACTAGCTTTTGAAGAAACTTAAAAGTATAATGTATCACGTTACTAGGGAATTTCATGTGAGGGGTTCCATTCGGGTATTCGTTTTGATGAGTTGCTAGGTTTACGATTTAAAGTGCCTTGGCTCCTCAAACGATACTACATGGCCCCTAGATTATGATAGCCCGAACAGTGATGGAATATTTCCACAATTATTCAATCAAAATAACATTACATTAAAACTTTATGAAGTTTTAACAATCACGCTAAGACTTAACATATTACCCTCAGGTTACGTGACGAGGCCTTACTTACATTCATATACTTTTGCCTCAATCAGATTACCCTGTTAAGGGGGGGAAGGGAGTTCATAGCCTTGCCTATTAAATCGTTTTATGTTTTCATAAACCTGTGATGGGGATACATGCTATAAACCATGAATACAAGTGTTTTTCCAACTGTATGCTATCCTGATATTGCCTAAGTTTTCCTTTACTGCCAATATTTCTTAATCATGAACCATTAGTCACTTGCAAGTGAATATGAATATTGTGGATAGATCTATCAGGGTGTGACGACTCCCGTTGGTGTGCCTATACTTTTGGTACCAATAGCACTATATTTTATTATAATGGGTAACTTTGGCAAGTTACCTTTCTACAAGGACATTTGTTCCTCACTAATGTCACTGAGGCGATTTCTATGTTAATGTTTAGTTGCATGAGCTTAGGGCAATAATGTTGTTTTTCCATGATAATTGTATATGCAATTATTACAAACTATGGGTGTATAACAATGTAACCCACTATTGAACTTGTATTCAAACTGTTTATTATAAACCTATGAATTTCACTCAATCATTGTGTTGACCTTTTTAGCATGTTTATTTCAGGAAATCGAGCAACTTATGGCACAGAGTGGCACGGACATGAAGATGGCTAAACTGATATCATTTAAACATTATGTTTCTAGATTTTGGGACCTCTCTTTTTGTAAAACTCTAATGAATAAATGAATGATAACTAAATTTTCCAAAAACGTCTCTTTACGATTCATTTTCTATGATTATGTATGTTGTACTATGAAGTAATACCCCAGATTAGCTTTCGTTGCTATATTTGTCAAAATGGGGGTGTTACAAGTGGGTTTTCCTGACCCTTCATCCACTTATGCTGAATGTTACATTTCCTTTCATCTAATCTTAATAACCTCCCCTCAAACAATGCTTTAAAGATTAAGTAATCCAATGCTAGCAATCAGAAAGTTAAACCTGCTAACATCAAATGCCTTTGTGAGAAGATCTGCAACATTGTGATCTGTGTGATTCTTGATCACTTGAATCAACTTCTTCTCATAATAATCTCTAATGAAATGATGCCTTATTTCAATGTGCTTGGTTTTAGAATGAAACACTGGATTCTTTACAATACAAATTGTGCTTTCATTATCAATGTGAATCTTGGTGTTCATGAAGTTGAACCCATAATCAATCATTTGATTTTGAATCCATAACACCTGTCCACAGCAATTAGCAGCAGCAACATACTCTGCTTCAGTAGTAGAGTTTGCAACTATAGTCTGTTTTTTACATTGCCATTAAATCAACCTTTTACCAAGAAATTGACAACCTCCTGTTGTGGATTTCCTATCAAGGCTAGCTCCAGCATAATCACTATCAGAAAAGGTTTCAAATTCAAATGGTTAATCCCTAGGATACCAAAGGCCCAATTTAGGTTGACCTTTCAAGTATCTAAAGATCCTTTTCACAACATGAAGATGTGAGACTTTAGGAGTAACTTGGAACCTTATACAAGCACAAATAGCAAACATTATATCAGGCCTAGAAGCTGTCAAATACATCAATGATCCAATCATTGATTTGTATAAGTATACATCCACATCCTCAGCTTCTTCATCCTTGAGCAATGCTTTGTTAGTCTTAATTGGAGTGCTTGCTGTCTTTACAGTGATAAAATCAAACTTCTTTAATATATCAGCCACATATTTGTCTTGGCTAATGAAGATTCCATCTTCCTTCTGTTGTACTTGCAACCTTAAGAAGAAAGTGAGCTCCCTCATAGAACTCATCTGGAATCTCTTGTGCATCATCTTCTCAAATTCAACACATAAAGACTTCTTTGTAGACCTAAAGATGATATCATCAACATACACATGTACTAACAAGATATCACCTTTGTCTTTCTTAATGAACAAAGTCTTATCAATAGTTCCTCTTCTAAATCCATTTCCTAATAGGTAGGTAGACAGGGTCTCATACCAGGCTCTAGGAGCTTGATGTAGACCATATAAAGCTTTTTCTACCTTGTAAACCTTGTCAGGGAACTGTGGATCTTCAAAACCAGGAGGTTGGCATACATACACCTCCTCTTCAATAGTACCATATAAAAAGGCACTCTTCACATCCATTTGGTAGATAATAAACCCCATAAATGATGCATAGGCCAAAAATAACCTGATTGCTTTAATCCTAGAAACAAGAGCAAAAACCTTATCATAATCAATTCCTTCTTCTTGGGTATAACCTTGTGCAACTAGTCTTGCCCTATTTCTAACTACAATTCCTCTCTCATCTTTCTTGTTTCTATACACCCACTTAGTTCCAATAGCCCTCTTACCTTTAGGAAGATCCACCAGAGTCCAAACATTTTGAAGTTTAAATTGCAGAAGCTCCTCTTGCATTACTTCTATCCAGCTTGGATCTGTCAAAGCTTGAATCACCTTTTAGGTTCATTTTAAGAGAGAAAATAGGCAAATAAGCAGTTCTAATAATCTTTGTGATTTGTTCTCTTTTGCTTTTTGATGTAACTGACCATAGCATGTTCTTCAGAAATCTTAATCATCCTCCTTGTTTGAGTAGCTGAATTTATGTCTCTAATGATCTGATCTTTAGGGTGATCCTTGTGAATTCTAGTTGTGGGAATAACACTGACATTCATGGTGGTTTCCAAGTTGTTAAGGTCAGCCTCTGCACCTACATCTTCATCATCATATGCACCATCAAATATGACAGTATTTTCCAAAGATTGCATACTTGAATCGTTAGGAATAGGACTAGCAGTATTAATATTTGGACTACCAGTATTAATATTTTCACTAGCAGTATTAATACTTGGCCCATCAGTACTAACAGATGGACTAGCAGTACTATCTCTGTTAGTGTTGTTGGCATAACCTTCCTTCTGTTGAGAAAGCAAATTATCCAATTCAGCTCTAAAATCTTGCACATTCTGGTCATCTTCTTTATTTGAAGCTCCTTTTTCCTTTTCTTGACCATTTCTTTGACTTAAATTATCATCTCCTTTGTCTGGTACATCATCAATATCCTTATCATCTATGCTCTGAGTACTTAAAGAGAGTGGAGAATTAGAAAGCATGAGTGGTAGCAGTATGTATTCATGATTAGATGCTTTCTCCTGTCTAGCTTGCCCTGCATTAACATTTGTCTCTATACCTTCATCACCATTAGTTTGATTTCCTGCAGTAATTGGCTCATAACTCATAGATTTTGTCAATGAATCAATATTAAAGAGCCATTCTGGACCACTCCCTGCAACATTGGGTTTGTTTTCAAGAAATTTTATGTGCAGGTTCTCCTCTACCTTCCTAGTTCTAGTGTTAAACACCTTAAAAGCCTTGTTAATTATAGAGTATCCAACCAAGAACCCTCATCAGCCTTCCCATCAAATTTGCCTAAGGGATCTAAGGTATTAAGAATAGTCACAGGACATCCAAAAGGTCTCATAAAGCTTATACTAGGTGGTCTACCAAGTAATAGTTCATAAGGTGTCTTGTTGTGAGGCTTGGTCACTAAAACTCTATTCTGAACATAACAAGCAGTATTAACTGCTTTAGCCCAAAATGTAGTAGGTAATAATGAATCAGCTAGCATAGTCTTAGCTGCCTCTATTAGTGTCATATTCTTTCTTTCAGCAACTCCATTTTGTTGTGGAGTTCTGGCAACACTAAACTCTATCTTAATCCCTTTCATCTCATAGAAGCGATTCATGTCATTATTTTTAAACTTAGTTTCATTGTCACATTTGATGATTTTAACCTTATGATTTATTTGATTTTCTATCCCAGTTATAAAAGATTTAAGGATCCCACTAGTCTCATCCTTAGTGGCCAAAAAGAAAACCCAACTAAACCTACTATAGTCATTAGTGACAACAAGGCAATATATATTGTGATTGATACTCCTTACAAATGTTGGCCCAAATAAGTCCATATGCAACATTTGTAAGGGATGGTTGATAAAGTTGATTTGTCAATTTCAACACACGTAAAATAATATATATAATACTATGGAAAATTCCCAATTCACCCTTGAGGACAAAGGTAAAAAGGAAATTCTTCAAAATATATATAATATAATATAATACGTATATTAACCGAAAAGTATGATTTCCCAGGTCGTTTCCCCAATGATATGTGAAATTGAAACCTCGATTGTTGTTCGGACAATGATTTGAATTGGAAACAAAGGATGATTTGATTAACTACTTTTAAAAGTTGAGATAAACAAATTAAAACAATTAAGCACTAAGACAAATAATGGGAAATTAAAATTTAACTAAAAACACAAAACGGGACCCTTAATTGGAGGTCAAAAACCTTAAATCACTAAAAATAAACCTAGCTTAAATTTTCCTTTTTAAATGGACTCTATTTGACTAAAAAATAAGTTTAAAGAAAACTAGAACAAAAACGGAGTTGAAATGAACGTTAAAACCTGAAAATTGAAAATGAGAACGAATCCCGTTCTTTAGAAAACGAACTTTTGCAAATTGGACCCTACGAAAGCAAAAGTAATTTTCCTATGAACTTTAGGATAAAAGAAAATTTTCTAAAAAAGATTTATATTTTTCTGATTATTTTTCTATTTTTTATGATTTTTTAAAGTTTTTAATGAAAATAAAAGATTAAAAATACTAAATGAACTCTAAAAATTCTAGAAAAATGACAGAAAATAGCTTAAACTATTTAAATCCTAAGAAAAATAAGCCCAAAGTCACAGCTTATCAAATAAGCCACGAAATAAGCTGTAACAGCTTATAAGGCTTATTTGGCAAAATGAATATAAAGAATTTATTGTGCAAGTAATGGTTGGATGAGCTATTGAAGCAAACTGGTAAGACGTGTGTATTGTGTGGGTGAGGTCGTGGGTTCGAGTCTGGACATACACCCCTTTTTTTTATTTTTGAAAACTCAAAAGATCAAAGTTGTAGATTAAGCTATTCTTAACAACTTTAACAAAGACAACATAAGCTTAAACTCAAAAATAAACTCAAAAACAGCTTATGCACTAGAAGCTTAAACTCAAAAATAAGCACTCCTAAAAGCTTTTAATAAGCTGAATACTGAAAGTTAGCCTAAAGCGTCAAAAAGCTTAATTTCACTAAAACACTTGCACACAATTCATTATAAGCTCAAATGCAATTCTAAAAGCTATTTTGGAAAGCTAATGAGGTCTACTATGGAATTTTTAATAAATAAAAGTTGATCTAAGCATTAACACCTTGAAGAGACAACAAATTTGAAGATCTAAAAATGCAAACTTCAGAAGTAAACCCTAAAAAGTGCAAAATCCATTAAGCTAAAAAACTCATTAACTAACTAAATAAACCTTGAGCTTTTAAAACCTTAACCTATCTACTTATATGCTAAGAATCCAGAACCATTAAAAACACTACTATAAGCAAAATTTTATATTAGAAGCTAATCTAGGTTACACTGTTTTTGTCTTTTTTAGATTTTTTATGAACTTTTAAAAGCAAATTTAACCAAAATAATTAAGCTAGAAATTGAAATTAATCTTAATCTAACTTTAATCCTATATCTAAACTATAAATCTACTGATTTTAAAAGCCTATAACTTATTTAAACTATCCTAATTTTGATTCAAAAAGTCCAACATATTAACTTATGTAATCTTGCAGGGGCAATTGACAATTGGTAAAACCAAGAATGCAGGTACCAAGGTGGTCAACTGCACTAACACACTCAAAGAGCGTGTGACAAAACACCTAAAGTAAGCTAAAAACTACACCTGAGAGAATGTGCGCCTATGGATTAAAAATCTCAAAGATCTAAATAGAACAAAAAAGCTCCCCTTGCACATTCAAGCAAAATAAGCCATAAGATGTTTGGAGCTTAACTAAACCCTACAATCCAACATAAAAATTTAATCACAGTAGCAACTCAAACGGTCCAATAAACATCTCTAAGTAATTTTTTGACTATATGAGGTCAAACAAGCTTATTCCATCCAGACACTACCTTTATGCAAATTAAAATTTGATTAGCTTAAAAAACTAAAATTCCAATTAACTAATTCCTAATTACCATATTAAAAACTACTTATATTAACGTAACAAACATAAACTATTCACTAAAAGCTCATAATTAAGATCTACACTAATGCTAACTACATTTTTTGGTTTTTATGATTTTTAAGACAGAGATGAGAATTCTATGATCTATAACTATTAAGCTAACAACAGATTAATAATAATAACTAATAAACACAAAAAGGTGATATAAGACTCAAATAAGCAAGTTAAGCACACAAATTAAACTAATAAGCAAATAAGCTAACATTAAGCTAAAATTAAAATGACAAAGGAATTTAAAGGAGAACTTACAAATTGCTTCAGCTTAACAGAAGCTTGTAGGCTCTTAGAGCTTCATCAACAGCTCTGGCTTATCATAGATAAGCCAGTAAAATTCCATGGAAGCCCTTCCATAATTGGCTCCCAACCAAAAAGCTTTAAGTCCAAAAATAAGGTAATGTACAGCGGTTTATCTGATTTTAAAGCTTAAGTGTGATTAAGGCTTGATTTAACAAGCTCAATCTCAAGCTTATAGACTTGAGAGAGCTTAAGATTTGACTTATAGAAGCTTATGAGTAACAGTAGAAGATAATTTGACTTATTTAGAACTTATAAGTAGAGTAAGAGAAATTATAACAGATTATTTAAAAGCAAAAAAACTAAATTTCATTAACTAAAACTTTGATTACATGATTGAAAAGAAAATTACAAGAGATTTAAACTGAAAATTATATTAATTAAAAATTAAGCTTAAATCTAGAAAATTAAAAGAGAAGCTCCTGTGTGTGTGTGTGTGAGTGAGCTATATATAGTACTCAGCTGAACCTTCTAGCCCCTTGCTTCTTCTACACGCTCCCTTTGATCTCATCCGTACAATGTCTTAATCATTGGGGAATAAATCTTGGCCCTTGGATCTCTTTGATAATCAACGATTGCCAAAGCGTGCAATCCGTTTTTGAGACTCTCTTGTATGCTTCTTTGAGAGACAAATCATTGTAAAACCAACATTCCATTGTGCTATCTCATCCAACGTGTTCCCTTACTTGGCTTGATCAATGAGAATGACGTCTTTCTCCCTTCCATCTTGTACTATGATCTCTGAATTACCATTCTTGCCCCTTAATTATGAAAAGCCCTTTATTTTGACCATAGGTAATTTTCAAGACGAAGGATGAATAGTTAAAACAGACTTTCCCGCTTGATTTTTTAACTGAAAGATAAAGGGTGAAGTTTAGGAAAATGGAAAATTTAGTCCTTGTGTTTGTGTAGGTGTAAATGATCTTTCAAATAGGGCAAGATTGGTCCCTGGACTTTTATATAAAAGGGTTAGGGTTTTAGAGTTTGGGCCGAGGTTTTGGGCTTTGGATTCGGGTATTGTTTTTGATAAGATTAGGCCTATTAAAGCTTAGGGATCATTTGTGTACTTTGAAAAACTGAGGGCTAGTCTGTAACTTTGGGGTATTTTTGTCTTTAGTGAGTTGACTTTGACTTGGTTGACTGAGAGTTGACCAATATGACTTTTTCTTTAGCTATCCGGCTCTGTAACACTCTTCTTTCTCGTGTTTCGTGATTGCTCCCGTTTTTGATCGTGGTTTTCTCATGATTTTTGTCTTATCCTGAACCTGCACTCACAAACACAAAACAATACAGCATATCTTTGCCATTGTTATTATGTTTTTGTATTTATTGGTTTATTTTGAATAAAAAGGATATGTTGTTTTCACACATATCCAAATTCCCCAAACTAAACGATATGCGTGTCCCTCATGCAAGATATATGCCTTATAACCAAATACCTCGAAACTTCCCCAAACTAAACCTTTGAAAAGTAGCAAAGATTTTTGTGGAAAAATTAAGAAATCACAAGTTATAAAACACACCTATTAACCATTTTCTAAAACTTTTTATTTTTTTATTTTTTATTATTATTTTTATTATAGTTTGAGATAATTTGACTTCGTTATATTCCTAACTGTTAGGGATCATAGTACAAGAAGCATTCGGATCCGAGTAATGCCCAAATAGGATAACTTCATCGGTCCATAGATATTTCACTTATCCAAACCAAGCTTAAAACAAATAACAGCTAAATATCAGTAAGGATCTAACCCTATTCAATATTTGCAACTTGTGAACTTTTCCACTCCCGACATTTAGTATATCTAATGATTGTGCTATCTTGAATTTCAACCATGGAATCAACTTTTTGCACATACTATGCTTTCGTTCCACCTTTAGAAGACTGAGTTTAAAAAGCGAGAACCATCCCATGGACACTTTCATCTCGCACATCCAACCTTGCGGCTAAGTGACCAGGCTTTTGACACCTCACAGAGACTAGTATCGGGACTCACGGACCTTAGGTTTCAAAAACTCTCAAGTTTCCCGAATATTCATAGCTTATAAAATAAGTAGTCAAATGCAAAAGCATATTTGAATTTTAACAGAAAGAAGTCAATTATTATTTCCACTTAATTAACTAATATTATTCCAATATGTAACTCTTGACCATTTAGAAGCTAATAACATCGGCCACGCCACCAACAAGATATAGCAAACATAGTTCAGTCCCCTCGATGTTTATTCTTACTGATGGGCTTTCTTTATAAACTAACCACATCGGTTGTGACCCGGCAAGAGGTAGTAAACTCTTATCAACCCACGGCTTTATATTTTTAATATTTTTTTTTTTACTAAACTTATTTTAAAAGAAGACTTCTATTGAGAAAAATTCAAGTATAAATTTGAACTAAGACTAAAATTTTTGCTATATATTACATAAAAAGTGTTGATTTAAGTTTAATCTTCAAAAACAGCACGTATATTAATCCGGTTAAGAGCTTATGGGAGAAAAAGCAACAAGTTACATACATGAGCTCTTAAGATTTCCAAATAATCCTTGTTTAGCATCCTACTCATACTTAACTCTATCATTTTTCGTTCTTCGCGAATTAGCGAACGCTTAGCCTAAAAGTTAAGGAACAAGCTAGAGCTCAACATGCTCGATCGGGTCAAAATTTACTCTCATTCTTACCCAGCAAGAAAGTCAAAATTGCAACAAAAACACTTATTTTATTATTATTATTATTATTTATATATTTATATTTCTCTACAAATAAAACTTAAAAATTTTAAAAATTTGAAATTTTTGTGGGAAAATGGGGTACGTGAGAACAAAACAATAAGCAGGCAACATCAAATCGATAGATTCCCTCCCCAAACTAAAACGAAACATTGTCCTCAATGTTTAAAGGCGGGTCTCTACGCAAATCTAAGCCGTTTATTAATTATGCAAAGATAAACGTGAATCGATAAGATGAAAGGATATCAGATTTCCCCAAACTAATTGCAAACAAAGGCTAGGAAGCTCGAGTGGACCGGGACAAAACACCGAACACGAGAGTCTTCAGAAAAGTTGGGTAATCCTGCAAATAATCACAAACACAAACCACAAACACAAAGAACAAAAGAGTACAAGCCTCCTCACAACACATTAAAAATAAGAAAGAATAGAAAATGATAAGCATGGGTGCCTCCCACGAAGCGCTTTGTTTTGGTAAACCAGTCACATAGCTTGACTCCGATCCCTGAATTTCCATTTTTCCTTAGGGAGAGTGGGAGATCCTACCTTCCTTGGTGGCAGTCCCTCCAAAATAATGCTTCACAACGATGAGACATTCACCTTAAAGTTTGGACCATCAGGTTGAGATAACTCAATAGTTCCGTATGGAAAAACTTTGGTGATGGTGAAAGGTCCTGACCAACGAGTATTAAGCTTTTCCAAAAGAATAACGTTACGAGAGTTGAAAGATAAAACTCGATCACACAACATTGAAAATGCGTTTTTTGATCTTATTGATTCGTGAAGCTACTCCGTCTGCTCCTTATAAATCAAAATATTCGCATAAGCATGATCACGAAGCGCATAAGTTCAATTCGCTGAAGCATTCCAGTGATCCACCGCAGGTTTTAAAGATCGAAGTTAGCATGTTTCAAAGCCCATATTGCTTTATGTATCTAACTCCAATTGTAAATGGCAAAGACTTTCCATAAACAACTTTGTAGAAGGCGTACAACCAATTGGGTCTTAAAAGCCAGTACTCAATGCCCACAAACTTCATCTAATTTTCGACAAACCGAGGCCAACGGTTTTCTCCAACCGTCCTTTCTAGAATACGTTTTTAAACCCTCAATTGGAACACCTCCACTTGACCCTCGTTTGAGGGTGATAAGTGGGTAGCTAAGACGATGTGTAACTCCATTCTATACATTCCTTTAGCAAACTGATCGTATACAAGAAATGGGTCCCATGATAGCTTATTAATAGCTCTAGTAATTCAAATCAGGGAAAAAAGAGATATTAAAAACTTTACTACAACCCTAGCATTATATTATAGGGGAGCGCCTTCTTGGCTTTAACCCATTTCGAAAGATAATCAAAACAGCTACAAGGAGTATTTATTCGTCCTCTTAAAAAATGGAAAATGGTCCATAAAAACGATAATACCACCATACATCAAAGATTCACAAACTGGTATAGCGTATTGATGCCTTCATCATCGATTGGAAATTTTGCCTTGTCTATTGACACGTATCACAAGATTTGATCATTGTATGGGCATCTCGATATATGGTAGGCCAAAAGAAACCGGCATCAAATACTTTTCGAGCGGTGCAATTGGCATATGATGCCCCCTGGGTCCTTGCATGGCAAGCTTTTGAGGACTCAAAACTTCTTTCCCATCCACACCGTCGAATGATTTGAGTCCTCGACAAGTACTAAAAAGATAAGATCAATCCCAGAAATAATGTTAACGACCTTGAAAAATTTTCCTCTTTTGTTGATTTGACATTCTTTGATAATAAAAGTACCTCATGGTAATTTGCTAGTTCCGCAAGACCATGGGGTATTTTCACTAGAGAATATCTCCTAGGAGTTCTAAAGGAAAAGGTTTCATTTATGTCCTTTGTTTTCTAACACATCCTTATGAAGTAATTCCAGTCTAGAAAAATGTTCTCCTGCAGGTTCTCACTTCTTTTTTTATCACGGATGGTGATATCAAATTCTTGTAGGAGAAGAACCCACCGGAGCAACCTCGGCTTAGCGTCTTGTTTGTTCATAAGGTACTTTAAAGCCGAGTGATCCGTATACACTATGCTTTTGATAAGACAAATCTGGCCGAAACTTACAAAAGCAAATACAACTGCAAGCATTTCCTTTTCC
Source organism: Tanacetum coccineum (assembly GCA_026074375.1). NCBI lineage: Eukaryota > Viridiplantae > Streptophyta > Magnoliopsida > Asterales > Asteraceae > Tanacetum > Tanacetum coccineum. The sequence goes on along the minus strand of BQNB010103313.1, from coordinate 7,026 downwards.
GTGTAGTGTAAGAATAGAGCCTTCAGTCATAGTCTTGTTAGCATAATGTATAGGCTGAAAATGCTTCATCTTTCGTTGTCCTAGAACCGCACCAATCGCAAAATCACTTGCATCACACATGAGTTCGAATGGTAAGTTCCAATCTGGGACACAGTAGATAGGACTTTGTAAGCGTATTTTTAAGAGTCTGAAAAAGCATCATACAATCTTAAGAAAAACACAAACGAAAATGTTTCCTTCTCAAGAAGTGGGTCATTGGTCTAGCAATTTTAGAAAAGTCTTGGATAAATCGGCGGTAAAAACCTGCATGACCTAAGAAACTCCTAACACCTTTAACTGTAGTCGGGTGAGGGAGCTTAGCGATAACATCGACTTTAGCACGATCGACCTTAATTCCCTCCCGCCTTTGAAATTTTATGCCCTAAACACCAATTCCTTCTTACACATAAAGTGGCACTTCTCCCAAGTAACAACTAAATTCGTGTCTTTCAACACCGTTTTCCTAGATCTTTTCTAAATTGGAGAGCATGAATGAAACTATCCCTAAAACCTTGAGAATCAATCCATAAACACTTCCATGTCTTTTTGATCATATCATGGAATATGGCCATCATACACCGTTGAAAAGTACCCCGGGAGCATTTAACACAAACCAATGGCATGCGTTCGGTACGGCTTGCGAAAAGTTCATATGGCATGTGAAAGTAGTTTTCTCCTGGTCTTGGGGATCTATTGGTATTTGGAAGTATCCTGAAAATCCGTCTAGAAAACAATAAAACTCATTCCCAGCTAATCTTTCGATCATCTGATCCATAAACGGTAATCGAAAATGATCTTTTCGAGTCGCTTCATTTAATTTCCTATAGTCGATACAAACTCTCCATCCGGTAACTAAACATGTCAAAATTAATTCATTCTCTTCATTAGCAACGACGGTTATTCCACCTTTCTTGGGAACACAATGTACTAGACTAACCCATGGGCTGTCAGAGATCGGGTAAATCATTCCGGCATCAAGAAGTTTTAGGACCTCCTTTTTTATTACCTCGTGAGTTTTTGGGTTAACCCGTCTTTGAATTTGAACCGTAGTTTGTAATCTCTTCTAATCAAGATTTTTGGTACAAAAACGAAGGTTTGAATTACCCTTAATGTCGGTGATTTTCCTAGCAATGGCCCTTTGTGAATTTGAGCACTTTTTAAAAGAGCATATTTTTTCCATCATTTTTTAAACCTTTTGCAATAAAATTGTAACTTAAGCGTTTTCTTCCAAGAAAGCATATTCTAAGTGAGACGTAAATCTTTTAATTCTAATTCCGAGCTCTTCAATTGAAGATTTTGCCTCGGTCCATTTCACTTTGTTTAAGGTCCCGGGAGGATGTTGAAATGGGTCATTAGTTAACAATTTCAATCAAACAAATACGTCCTCCGGATTTCCAATCGGCATGATCAATTTCCGGTGAAATCGAATCATCCTTAAGATAAGCTTCAATTTCTTCCAAAATGAATTTGAAAGTAAATGGCTTAGACGTCGAGGTGGGATTACCACCCGAAGTATTAGGAAATCCTAGTAATTCCGGAGCATACTCCTCACAAATTGCATCAATGATGTCAATTTCGTTACCGATTTGTCATTCGTAGAGGATATCTCGTGGTTTGATCTAATTAAAAGTGACGGCTTTGTTACCAACCCGAAAGGGATTATTTCTCTTCCATAAACATCTATTAAAGCACGACCAGTATCCCAAAAAAAGGATCTCCAAGTAGGAGAGGCGCACTACGAGGATCAGCTTCGAAATCGACAACAACAAAGTCGTAGGCAAAATAAATTTCCCATCTTTGGACAAAACATCTACGCGAGTCCTTTAGGATAAGTAATTGATCGGTCTGCTAACTCTAAAGACATCCGAGATGGGTAAGTTCCATGCAGAGAAAGCTTTTTATAACCAGATAGAAAAGGCATAAGATTTATGCTCGCACCAAGATCGGCCAAGTGGCATACCTCTATTCCTGGGAAATTACATGGAATAAGAAACTTGTCGGGATCTCCAACTTTTCGGGAAGCTTTTTGAGAAGCATCGCCGAGCAATTCTCGTTCAATGGAATTCTTGCTAACTGAAGCAACTTTTCCTTATTCATTGAGAGCAACTCTTAATCGGAGACAAATCTTGTCATCAAAAAGTAAAAGAATCGCGAAACTAATGTCTAAAGCGCAAATGTCTGAAAGATTTGGAAGATCTTCTCCTATTTTATTCGAAGCTTGTCACGGGACTTTTGATCATCACGTCGTGAAGGGTATGGGATATTTGGCTTAGGTAAACTCTTCGGAATATCGGATTCTAGAATGGGAATGGTTTTAGGTAAAGTCGTCAGAACATCGGGTTCCGGAATAGAAATGGGGATAACTGGAGGTGGGGATTTGAGCGGTACTTCCTTGGAAATTGTTTCCTCTTTATCCCGTTGTTTTCCTCGGTTTTATCGTTCCACACTTAGCCTTTTTAGGAGAATTATTAGTAGGAATCGAGGGTCCCACATAAGCAACCCACTTCGAGTAGATGATAGCTTTTTATCATCACCCTTCGTTTGGATGTGTTACTCGGAAGAGTAACCACGAAGTGAGGCGTGGTTTTGAAACATCCACAAATCATGTTTTTGCAAATTATTTTGAAAAGTTGTTTGGTGATTCATCACGACGGCCTTGTTGAGAATTTACAAATCGTAACTGAATTTCATTCTAAGGTCCTCCTGTTCAACGAATTGATTTGACTTGCATGTTCCTTAACATCTGATCATTTATTTCCTCTTGTTAACTTGAAAAACATTGAAATCCTGTTGAACTTGATTATTAGCACTTGAAAAAGTTGGTTTTGAAAATCCTTGGTTTTTGAAAATTTAGAGCATGATTATTTTGATTTTGAAAACTTGATTTCCATGAAAATTATACCCCGAATTATTTTTTTTTTTAAAGTATTCCCTTGACATGATTCTGATTAAACCTATTTTGAAAAACCATTGGTTTTGCACCGGACAAAACCTGGAGTACCATTTGATTACAACACGGTTATGGAAGAGTTATCTTGATTGTAAGTACCCCCGTATTCCGCACAAACAACTAGCCTGAATTGTTGTCGGTAGCCAGACAATTATACCAAGAATGAGCACCACCACAAGTAACACAAGATTCCTCAACCGGCTTTAACCGGAGCGGGAGTGACAACTTTTTTAGAAACAATCTCGACTAACGGTTACAAGTTGAATCCACAAGCTTTCAATTCTCTCATCACCGTTTTACGAGAAATAAGCATCCTCCTAGAAGCATTTGGTTAATTCGTGAATAAGTACTTTTGATTTTGTTCTCATTATGTTTAAAGCCTCTCTATCGTTTTACTCAAAAGGATTTCTCCCGCAGCGGCATTTAAGGAGTCTTGTTCATTGTCGTTTAAACCATTGTAAAGTATGCACCTTGAGTTAACTCCGTAAATCCGTGACGGGGGCATGCTCTAAGCAACTCCTTAAATCGTTCCCAAGCTTCACTAAAAGTTTCCTCGAATTTTTGTGTAAAACGAGAAATTTCATTCTTTAAGTGAGTGGTTTTCGAAGGAGGGAAAAATTGGTTGACGAACTTGGTAAACGATATCCGCCCAAAGTCAAATTGAAAAATGTGGTGGTTCTTTTTCGTACCCCGTTTTAGGCGCTCCCTCGGAGCGAAAAAGGAAACATAGTATGCTTAATCACATCGTTAGGCACATTCCTAAATCGTAAAGTCGAGGTAATCCTTTTGAAACTATTAATATGAGCATGAGGATTATCGTTTTCACGACCGTAAAACGGGTTAGCTTGAACCAACTAAAGCAAATCGTATTAATCTCCAAAATGATCGCATTGATTTATGGTAAAAACAATAGCTTCTCCGTACCCTTCGGGGCAAGGAGTAGCTCCTTCATGGTACTTCTCATAGGTGCAACAATAGTTCGAATCTCGGGTTCGACTATGTTAGAAACTTGTCTTCTCCGACGTCTTGGAATTGTGACGTTTGAATTAGAATAATTAGAACGTCTAGTGCGCATGCACTATTGAAAAGAAAAAATAGAAAAAATAAGAAAAATATTTTTGGATTTTCTAAAGTTTATTCACAATCTAATTTTAACGGACAACGAACAACAACGTGAAAATGAACCAAATAATCAAACTCCTTCACTGGTACTCTAAAAATTAGACTTTTTAAGGTGAGCCGTATCTCGTAAGTGACACAAATGGTAAGTTTTTAAATCTTAATTCGAGTTGGGAACTTATTATGGATAATACCTCAATTGATGTTTTTTTACTTTTTATATTTTATAATTTTTTATTTTTATTGGTTTTTAACAAAAACAAAACTTTCAAAAATGAAAGGGTCTTCAAATTAATATCAACAAACTTCAAACGATAGAATCTTAATCACAAATCCCCGGCAACGGCGCCAAAAATTGATTCGTCAATTTTAACACACGTAAAATAATATATATAATACTATGGAAAATCACCAATTTACCCTTGAGGACAAAGGTAAAAGGAAACTCTTCAAAATATATATAATATAATATAATACGTATATTTAACCGGGAAGTATGCTTTCCCGGGTCGTTTCCCCAACGACTTGTGAAATTGATACCACGCTTTAGTTTGGATTATGATTTGAATAAGAGCAAAGATGAATTTGATTATCTATAACTACTAAATAAAAGCAACAAATAAAATGAGAAAACAAAAGCAATTAAGCACTTAAACAATTAACCGGAACGAATAAAACGCGACAAATAAGCAAATAAGACGAAATTAAACCCTAAAAATGCAAACTAAATTTCTAAACCTAAAATAAGACAAAAGAAAATTTTAGGAAAAAGAAAAATATTTTTTTGATAATTTTTGAATTTATTATGAATTAAAAACTATTTTAATCTAATTAAATCCTAAAAAATAGCAGATTAAGTCCTAAAAATTAAGAAAAATGATTTTTAAACTTAGAAAAGTCTAAAATAACATAAAAACTCAGAAAAATATTTTTAACTATTTTTAAAATTAAAATCCTATTTTTAAAATTAAAATTAAAAGCTTAAAAATGAAAATTAAAATCTAAAAGTAGTGAAAATGATTTTTCTGAATGTAAACCTAAAAGTAATTTTTATAAAACTAAAAACTATTTTTTATATTTTTTTAAAACTTTTTTCTATTTTTTATGTATTTTTGAAATTTTAAACCTAAGAAAAATTCTAAAAAAATAAACTAGACTATGGAAAAATATGAAATTTCAGGAAAAATCCTAGATACTAGCAGAAAATAGATTAAACTATTTAAATCCTAAGAAAAATAAGCCCAAAGTCACAGCTTATCAAATAAGCCACGAAATAAGCTGTAACAGCTTATAAGGCTTATTTGGCAAAATGAGTATAAAGAATTTATTGTGCAAGTAATGGTTGGATGAGCTATTGAAGCAAACTGGTAAGACGTGTGTATTGTGTGGGTGAGGTCGTGGGTTCGAGTCTGGACATACACCCCTTTTTTTTATTTTTGAAAACTCAAAAGATCAAAGTTGTAGATTAAGTTATTCTTAACAACTTTAACAAAGACGACATAAGCTTAAACTCAAAAATAAGCTCAAAAATAGCTTATGAAAGTGGCAGACTCAGAAAGTGGGCTTATGATAAATCAATTAGCTAGTTTCTACTTAAAAGCTTGCATACAACTCATTTTAAACTTAAATTTAAATCTAAAAGTTGTTCCTAGAAGCTAATTATGTAAGGAAGCTAAATTTAACAAGCTATTTGAACAGGAAACACTAAAAGCTAACTAAAATTTAAGTTCAAATTTGCAAACTCAGAAAGCAACTCAAAAAGTGTGAAATCAAGTTAAGCTAAAAAACTCATTAAGCTATACTAAACCTTGAGCTTTTAAAAACTTAACTATCTACTTATATGCTAAGAATCCAAACCATAAAAACAGTTACTATAAGCTAGAAATTTAAATTTAGAAGCTAAGTCTAGGTTACTACTGTTTTTGGTCATTTTTAGGTTTTTATGAACTTTTAAAAGCAAATGTACCTAAGATATTAAGCTAGAAATTTGAAATTAAGTCTTAATCTAACTTATCCTATATCTAATCTATAAATCTAGTGAGTTTTAAAAGCTAAAACTTATTTAAACTAACCTAATTTTGATTCAATAAGACCAACGGTATTAACTTATTGTTAATCCTTCTGGTGTAATTGACAGATTGGTTAAACCAAAAATGCAGGTGACCAAGGTGGTCAAACCTGCAATAGACACACTCAAAGAGTGTGTCTAAACACTTAACAAGCAAAAACTACACCTAGGAAAGCTAGGATCAAAAATCTCAAATATCTAAAAGAACAAAAGCTCACCTGGTGCAAAGTCAAGCAAAATAAGCCATAAGATGATTTTATGCTTAAACCAACTTAGCAAAACTTTTTAAAACTTAATCAAATATGCAAACAAAGATGACCAAAGAAAATTTACCCATTCACTTTGACTTTTTGAGGTCAATTAGCATTAATCTAAACACCCCTTTAGACTATAGCAGATTTCATTAAGCTTATGAAATTGAAAACTAGTTATCAAAATCTTAGGACCAGATTCCTATTAGCTTATAACAAGAGTATTAAGCACAAATAAGCAAATAGTTAAGCTAAAATAAGCAAGCTACAAGCAAATAAGCAGAATATAAACTATAGAGTAAGACAGGATTTAAAAGAGGAAACTTACAATAAGCTTCAGCCAAACAGAAGCTAATGTGCTCATAGAGCTTATCAACAGCTCTGGCTTATAAAAGATAAGCCAGTGAAAGTCCATGGGAGCTCTTCCAGTGTAAGCTCCCCTTCCATAAGCTTATAAGTCCAAAAATCCAAGGTTATTAAGTTGATTTTAGGATTTAAGTGGATTAAATGAACAAATTATATAACAACCCACAATTTTCATAAATGTAAATATCCATCTATTAAGTTATATGATGTACAATCTATCAGTTATATATGAA
>BQNB010103312.1:0-24058 GCA_026074375.1 Tanacetum coccineum | reverse complement strand
GGATGAGGATGACTTGGCAGTGCCATGGATATGTAAAGAGGTGGATCCATTCACACCCCGAATCCGCAACTTCAAAAGTTTACGAAAAATACGAATGCCTAACAACGTAAAGACCTATGACGAAACAAGGGACCCAGAGGATCACGTAAAAATTTTCCAAGCGGCGGCACAGGTGGAACGTTGGGCAATGCCTACCTGATGTCATATGTTTAATTCAACCTTAATAGGAGCCGCAAGAGTATGGTTCGATGAGCTCCCTCTGGAGAGCATAGATGGATACAAGGATCTCAAAGCAGTCTTCTTAACATACTTCATACAGTAAAAGAAGTATGTCAAAGATCCTGTCGAAATCCACAATATCAAACAAAGAGACGGAGAGACCATTGAGGAGTTCATGGAACGATTCAAGGTGAAAACCGAACGCATGAAGGGAGCCCTTGAGTGCATGCAAATATCCGAATTCATGCATGGGGTTAACAACCCTGAATTGATAAAGCGCCTTAACGAACATGTTCCAAAGACCATGGAGGAAATGATGATCACCACCACTGCCTTCATACGGGGAGAAGCCGCCGCTGCTGGCAAAAAGAAAGGTCACACATCGTGGATGACACAAGACCAGTCAAAGCGGCACAGTTCATAGCGGAGGTCTGACTTCCGAGGTCTGCCAAGGGATGGACGGGGGTCTAGCAAGTTTACCCCCCTTACAAGAACACCCAAAGAAATCCTCACGACCGAAGCAGGAAAGTTCAAACCGCCACCCCCTATGGTAACCCCCGGTAGATAAGAGAAGCAACAACAATTTTTGCGACTTCCACAATGATAAAGGACAGAGGAAGGACGAGTGTATGCAGTTAAAAAAGCAGATCAAATAATTGGTGCGAGCAGGCAAGCTCTCGCATTTATTTAAAGAAATTAAGCATGGGAGAGATCAACCAAAAGTAGGGAAAAAGGAGTACCGGCCAAGGATAAGTCCATGGTAATCTATTTGATAAAACCATGGCATAGAATGACAAGGCAGAAAGTAACTCAAAGCTTCGAACATGTCAGTGAAATTACATTCCCTTCACTAACAACCAGTAGTGGGACAGAAGGTCCGCTTGGTGGGCACATGATTCACCGCATGTATGTAGACGGAGGTTCATCGACGGAAGTGCTCTATGAGCACTGCTTCAACCAACTACGACCGGAAATGAAGAACCAAATGGTCCCAACAACGACATCGTTAACCGGTTTTAGTGGAGAAACTATATGGCCGCTGGGACAACTTAGGCTCTTAGTAACAATAGGAGATGCAGATCATTCTACAAGAGCATGGATGAATTTCATGATCGTAAGGTCATTATCACCGTACAATGGTATCATTGGAAGACCTGGAATACGAGAAATCCAAGCGGTGCCATCCACAGCCCACGAAATGCTTAAGTTCCCAGTCGACGGAGGAATAGTGACTATCCGTAGCACTATCTTGATCCCGGCTGAGTGCGCCACGGTGATTACATCATCTAAGGAGATACCCAAAGAGGCCGGGGTCCGTCATGAAAATTTTAAAGTAGCTCTACACCCGAATTTCCCTGATCAGGAGGTAGCAATCGGAGGGACGCTATCCGCGAAAGAACGGACGAAACTATGTTCACTCCTGAAGAAAAACTTGGACATATTCGCATGGCAACCGTCAGACATGACAGGAGTACCGCGATCAATAGCGGAACATCGACTCAATATCCGGGAAGGGTATTCGCCTGTTCGACAGAAGAAAAGGGGCCAGGCCCCGGAGCGTGCGAAAGCCATCCAAGCGGAGGTACAGAAACTAGTAGAGGCAGGAATCATGAGAGAAGTCTATTACCATGAATGGCTGTCCAATCCAGTCATGGTGAAAAAGCACGACGGTAGCTGGCGGATGTGCGTGGATTTCACGGACTTAAACAAGGCATGTCCGCAGGATTGTTACCCCCTTCCAGAAATCGACTGGAAAGTTGAATCTCTCTGCGGCTACCCCTTTAAGTGTTTCTTGGACGCGTACAAAGGCTATCACCAAATACAGATGGCAGAGTCAGATGAAGAGAAAACGGCTTTCCACACCAGCCAAGGGGTATATTGCTATACAAAAATGCCCTTCGACCTCAAGAACACTGGCGCCACATACCAGCGGCTGGTGGACAAAGCTTTTGACAGCCAGGTTGGTTGGAACATAGAAGTGTATGTTGATGACTTGTTATTAAGAGTCACACAGAAGCAGAAATGCTAAGAGATATCGATGAAACATTCCGTATGTTACGAAAAATCAACATGAAACTCAACCCCCAAAAATGTACGTTTGGGGTAATGGAAGGAATGTTCTTAGGGTTCATGATTAGCCCGTAAGGGATAAAACAGTGCCCTGACAAAATAGAAGTTATACTACAACTCTCATCCCCACGAATAATTAAAGAGGCCTAGAGCCTCAATAGGAAGTTGGCTAGCCTGAACAGGTTCCTCTCCAAGTCAGCGGAAAAGTCCTTGCCGCTATTTAAAACTTTGAAGAAGTGCATTAAAAAGAGTGATTTCCATTGGACACCAGAAGCGAAACAAGCTTTCAAGCAACTAAAGCAACACTTGTCGGAGCTACCCCTGCTGATAGCACCCAAACCAAAAGAGGAACTGATTGTATACCTTCCTGCCTCCCACGGAGCTATTAGTGCGGTCTTAATGACTGAAAGGGGCACGGTTCAGACGCCGGTCTACTTCGTAAGCCGTGCATTACAGGGCCCCGAACTAAACTATACCCCAATGGAAAAGCTAGTTCTATCACTGGTTTTTGCCGCCAAGAGGTTGCGGAGATACTTCCAAGCGCATCTTGTTGCGGTTATTACCGACTGACTCGCGTGAGCTCACCCCTTTAATATGTAAACAAATACAAACATGTATAAATACACAACAAGGGACGAAATCCCGCGAGAGCAATGAAAACCGGAAGCAGTATAGAGTGTTCCTGGGTCGTTATGTCCCAACGAGGCTGGAATGGAAAATCGCAAGACGATTGATGATTGATGTTTGAATATGACAAGGAATGATTGGGCACTAACACTGAATAAGCAAATGCACATAAAAATAAATAAAGAACATAAGCTGGAACAATAATAAAAGCTAGAAAAAGCAAAAACACTTAAAACTTTTACACTAAGGCACAAATAAGCTTAAGACAAAACAAATAAGCTAAGCTAACTCTAAATAAGCAATTTCAGCATGCAATTAAACTAATTTAAACAAGAGAAACACAACAGTACTAACAATAATACTAGCAGTATTAACTACCAGTATAAATTAACAGTACAAACTAACAGTATTAACTAACAGTATTAACTTGGAGTTAGTACTGTTAGCCTAAAGTTAGTACTGCTAGCCTTAACAAAACACAATTAAACAAGAAATAAACAAATAAGCTAAAACAGAAGGTTAACTACCCTAAATAAGCACTTAAGCATAAGAATAAGCAACCAGAATAGACTATAATGATAAATAAGCTAGAAAATTAAAACTGATAAACTCTTAAAGTCATTTTGAAAAGGGCAAATAAGTTCTACTGAAGACAGTAAACTAAAATAGGTTTAATCTACTCTAAAAAGCTAAACCAATCTTAAATAAGTAGAAACAATGAGCTAGTAAGCAGAAATGGACTAACAGTACTAACGAACAGTACTAACTTGGAGTTAGTACTGGTAGCTTTAAGTTAGTACTGTTCCAAAAATGAGCTAGCAGTACTAACTTAAGTTAGTACTGCTAGTTGAAAATACCCCTGGAAGTTTTCAAAAATCATTTTTCTTTTTATATGAACTAAAAAACAGATTATCAAATAACAAATTAAAAACTTTCGTATTACAAATTTCTATCAAATGTATAGTCACCTAAATAGCTAGGTGCCTATCAGTGTAACTCAATACTAATAGTTTTATCCAATGAACTAATCATTACATAGCAATAAAGTTACACAAAATCACTTTTACACTAACAATACATGCAGAAAAGTCACTATAAGAAGTTCTGTATAAATAAGGGAAACAAGAAAAAGAGTGACTTACATACCCTTTGCTCAAACAGTCAAACAAAGGAATCTACAAGGCTCTATCTTGTATAAAACAAGCTAGTGAAGTCCATAAGCCCCATCCAGAACCTAGCTTATTCATCCATACATAACTGTGGTATATTTGAGAGTGATTTATGTAATTTTCTCTTAACTACTTAACTTTTTATCTTACTTAATAAAACACTTATAAATAAAGCTGTGGTGAGAGGTTTTGAACAACAAAACAAAATGATTAAGAAACAACACTGGTAATGTAAATTGACTTTAAAAACTCAAATTTGCTTAAAACTGAAAATGTTACAAGCAGGAAGTAAAAGCTGCAAATTACTTAAAACAAAAAAACCTGAAAATAAGCTAAATTTATTTTTTTGATTAAAACAACTAAAAAAAACTCGATGCCTCAAAGCCTTTACAAAAAGCACTATTTATAGCCGAAGTCTTGGACTTGCAGCTTGTGCTTCTTTGTAGAGATACAAACAAAGTGTGCTTGTTGTGTGAGGTGATTCTAAAGCAAATCCCAGCCTTCGATTTCTTTTGCTCTTCTTTGGAGTCAATCTCAGCCATTGAAGATACTTGGGAAAGGTGATGGATTGCCAACATGGCTTTTATACAGCTGGGAGGGAAATAGTAGGGTGGATGAAATGATTTTGGCTAGGGTGTCGAGTGGATTTGCAGGGAAGAAGTATAGGAGGACATCCAAGTTGTACCTGGGTTTGTTAGGCGGGAAAGAGGGGTTTTAGGGAAGTAAGCAGTTTTGGTCCCCCAAAGTCTTATAACTTCAATGCAATCTTTGCCCGGTTTGCAATTTTGACCCTTGCTTTGTTATCTTAGTAATACAACTTGAGTTTTGGCAGTTTTAGTCCCTCAAGTTGTATTTTCTTCAATGGGCTGACGCTTTGACTTGTCCCCTTTCCATTACGTTCTTGTTTTGCTTGCTTTTTTTCGTTCCTTTTCTTGAATATCCGTTTCCTGCACAATACAAATGCAAAACATACAAATACAATGTATTTTTGGTCCGTTTTTAGTCATTTAAGTCCGTTTTTAATGGAAAATGGTATGTGTAATTAAACATATACCAAAATCCCCCATACTAGGGTATTGCCTTATCCTCACGCAATGTTATGAAGTAAACACTCAAGAAACCAAGAATCTTAATCCCCCTCGACTAATACCTGACAAATAGCAAAGTGTTCGTCAAGGGGAAACTAAAAATCATAGCTTTGACGAGTCCCGTTTTCACATTTTTTATGTACACTAACTATCCCTAATATTTTTGGATTTTCCTTTCTTTTTCTTTTCTTAACTACCTGTTTGACTTCCTTTATTTTATCAACATTGGGATCATAGAATGAGAAGCGCCTATAGAATAATCTACGGATGTCCTGACGGATAAATTCATCGTCCTCGATTTTTCACTAGATCCAAACCAAGCAATTAAACAAGATCATTTATCAATATAAGTCTAAATGTTAAGCACTCATACTTAGGACTTGTGAACTTTTAACTCCCAACATAGATATATGATTTAAATGTGTGTACTCATTTCAACTTAAACATAGATCAACTTATTTCCATAGTCGTAAATACAAGATGAATCACGTCTCAAACAACAACTTATTAGGGACCTTGTAACTTGATTTAAAGAAACAAATTTAAACTGTAAAGAACTTATGCGCAACATCTTTAACATCATAACATAAGTCTAAAGCTAGATGCGTTGCTTAAGATATGAACACCTACCTAGGCCGCGCTCCCTAGTATGATATCACAACCAACGTCCGGTGTATTTCTAGTTTGAAAACCCACCCCCGCGTTCTAGCCGTATGGGAAATCAAAGCAACACTTTTCCTAATATGGCAAGTAGGTTTCTTAGTTTGAACCCTCACCTAGACCTCGCTTCCTGGTGAGATATAACAACACACCAAATCCCTAGAAGTAAAACTTCTAGTTTTGAACCCCCACCCTGGTTAGCGGAGTGGGAAATCACACACATCTTTACTTGCTCCTATAAAAATCAACTGCATGCTTCATTGGCGTAATTTCAATATTCATGCATTTTTGCATTCATATTTCATTCATGCTTCTTTGACATTTTAACTTTCAATTTACTAAGAACAGAAAAACCTCACTTTAAAGAATCAAGTTACAAATTTAAAGCTTTTTCTAAAAACATCGATTGACTTAGTTGAATTGAAATGAGCACGTGTGATTAGGTGGATTAGAAGCTAATGGGAGAAAAAGCCACAAGTTACTCATATAAGCTTTAGAAGAATCTTGCTTAGCACATAAACTTATATTTAACTCTATCACTTCTTGTTCTTCATCTCGCGAAAGCTTAGCCTACGGTTGAGGAACTAGCTAGGGCTCAACACGCCCGATCGAGTCAAAAATTATTCTCATTCTACCCATTAGGGAAGTCAAAACTGTGACAAAACACTTATTTTATTTTTTTGAAAATTTCTAAATTTTTTCATTTTTTTGGTATTTTTGTAAAACTTTGGTGGTAAAAAAACAGGAATAACGTGATACAACGGCATCAGGCAAGAAATCAAATCGAAGATCCCCCCATACTAGAACTACGCATCGTCCTTCGATGTTTTTGAAAAGGGGCACCTACGAAATCTAAAAAAAAAAAGGGGAAGGCCTTTATTAAGTGTGCCAAAAGATAAAACTTATTCGATAGATTTGATACTGGATTCCCAAAATGAACTGAGGAGCGAAACTCTTGTAAATGAAAGATAAAACTGAGAGCACGAGAGTCTTCACAATCCGGGCAATCCTGGACAATTAACAACACAAACACGAAACACGGGTAATGGAAGAGGCAAACCTCCTCACGCACACAATTAGAAAAATAGAAATAAGATAGAAAGATAAGCATGGGGTGCCTCCCACGAAGCGCTTGTTTTAGGTCGCTATGCTTGACCTGTTTCCCTGAATTCAATTGTCCTTAGGGAAGGTTTGGAGATCCGGGACAACTTCGGTTGGTATGTCCCCTCTAAAATAGTGTTTTATACAATGACCATTCACTTTAAAGTTGGGCCCAGAGTTTTGAGATAACTCGACGGTGCCATAAGGGAAAACTTGAACAACGTGAAGGTCCGGACCAACGGGATTTCAATTTGGCCGAGAAAATTGTCGAGTCTAGAGTTGAAGAGGAGAACACGACACCAACGTTGAAAACGCGGTTTTTAATCTTAGCATCATGAGCCTCTGGTTCTCTTTATAGAATAAAGAGTTTCGTAGGCTTGATCACGAAGTTCATTTAGTTCATTCATATTGAACTTTCCTATATCACCCGCAGTTTGAATATCAAAATTTGTATGCTTGAGGGCCCAGTAGGCTTTGTGCTCTAACTCGATCGGTAGATGACATAGCCTTTCATACACAAGCTTATACGAGTGCACCATGGGTGATTTGTAACGTGCAGAAGGCCCATAGAGCATCATCTTGTTTGTCTACCAGGAGGCACGATTTCTCCTACGGTTCTCCAAGAAACGCTTTAAACCACGATTTGACACCATCAACTTGCCCACTTGTTTGTGGGTGATACGCGGTGGAGAGACGATGATGACTCCTACTTAAGCATGACCTTTGTAAACTGGCATTGCAAAAGTGAGTTTCCGCGATCACTTATGATAGCTCGGGGGCACCAAAATTGTGAAAAGAGAAGTTTTTAAAATTTGCAAACAACCGGGCAATCAATTGGTGGGAGCGCTTTGCATCAACCCATTTGACAAGTAGTCAACAGCCACAGTAAGACTAGTTCCTCTTGAAGACGGAACACCCCATAAAATCAATGCACCAGATGTCAAAGCTTCGACAAACTTTGGATGGAGTTTTGTGGCATCTCATCACGTTGCGTAATCTTTCCTTGACGTTGACAAATGTCACAACGGGTGACAAAGTCATGGGCATCCTTGTAGATGGTGGGCCAATAGAATCCTGAATCGAAGACCTTTCTTGCTGTGTAATTGGCACCATAGTGTCCCCCAGTGGGTCCACTGTGGCAAGCTTTGAGAATGTCTAAAGCTTCTTGCCCAGAAACACAACGTCTTATCACCTGAACTAATATCTTAAACAGGAAGGGATCATCCCAGAAATAATGTTTGACATCCTTGAAGAATTTATTTTTTTGTTGGGATGTCATTCCCTTGATAACGAATTTCCCCGCATGGTAGTTTGCAAAATCTGCAAACCATGGGGTACTTTGATCTTGAAGAGCAACAGAACCAAGAGTTTCGAGAGGAAATGCTTCATTGATTTCTTTGTTCTCGAGTTTGTCTTGATGAGGGTTTTCAAGTCTGGACAGATGATCGGCGGCGAGATTCTCAGCTCCTTTTTGTCTCGAATTTCAATATCAAATTCTTGGAGCAATAGGATCCACCGCATGAGTCTTGCCTTAGCATCCTTCTTTGCAAAGAGATACTTGATGGCAGAATGGTTCCTGTATACCTATGCTTTGGACAAACAAGATATGACCGGAATTTCTCAAAGCATACACACTGCAAGTAATTCCTTTCGTAGTAGTGGTAGTGAGTTGAGCTCGTTCATATCTTGCTATGCATAGTGTAATAGGTTGGAAATTCTTGTTTTTTCTTTGCCCGAGGACTGCCCCAATTGCGAATGTAGCGAGCTCGTATAACATCATTCAAAGGGCAAGTCCAGGTCGGGAGCATTAAGATTGGAGCCATCAGTCAATTTCCTTTATGAGAGTATTAAAAGGAAACGATACTCTTACAGGAGAAGAAAAATGGAGTCTCTTTTCAAGCAAATGATCAATAGGACGGCAATTTTTGAGAGTTCTAATGAATCTCGGTAAAATCCGGCGTGCCCAAGGAACTACGGACACCTTTGACATTAAGTCTATGAGAGAGTTTTTGGCTATTACTTCAACTTTAGCTCCTATCAACCTCAACTCCTGACTTAGAAATTTTGTGTCCGAGAACAATGCCATATCCTTCACCATAAAATGGCTCTTTACCCATTTTTTAAAGACAATGGTGTCTTCACACCGCTTCAACAGTTTTTCCAAATGGGATAGGCATTAGAGAAAAATCCCCAAGCTGAAAAGTCATCCATAAACACTTTTTTACCATCATTTTTTATTGGGGGGGGGGGTAATCGCATCATGTCATGAATATATGCCATACATACATCGTTAGGAACGTGCCAGGACGCCTTCAAGCCCAAAATGAAGCGACGATCGGCTAAAGATCCGTATGTGCAGTAACGGAAGTCATTACTTGATCATTATGGGTCAATTGGGATCTGAAAATAACCCGAGAACGCCATCGAGGAAACAGTATATAGGTTTTCCAGCTAGTCTTTTTGAGCATCAGGTCCATGAAGGCAAAGGTAAGTGGTCCTTTCGGGTGACCTTCAAAAAGCTATTCAGAAATCAATACATCCACGCCATCCCGATGACCAATCGAGAAGAATTAGTTTCATTCTCATCATTTGAGATGACGTGTCATGCCCACCTATCTTAGGTACACATGTACCGGCTTACCGCAAGGGCTGTCAGAGAAGGGGTAAATTCAATCTAGCGTCAAGGAGTTTTTCAAACCTCCTTCTTGATAACATCGAGATTTTTGGGTTACCCTTCTCTGAATTTGGACATATGGTTTCGTAGTCCCTCTTCCATTAGAATTTTAGTGAGAAACAAAATTCTGGGTTAACACCCTTTATATCGGAGATTTTCCAGATCTGATGGCTCGCTTGGGGACTTGAAACCGAGAAGAGATTCCTTTTTCCCTCATTTTTTTAAGTCTTTAGCAACTATGACTAGTCGACTTGTCGTCACCTTCTAAAAATGCGTATTCAAGATGGGTGGCAGTTCCTTGAGTTCAACCTCGGAGTTCATCAAGGATATTTAACGGTTTTATCTTCACAGAGTTTGAGTTCTTTCCTAACTCCAGGCAGATATTGTTCTTGATTTGGGAGGGGGGTGGTGGTTCACTGTTCAAAATTGCTTCTAGAAGCAGGATGTCCCCCTCAGGATCCTGATAAGTTGGATCAACTTCAGATGAAGTTGGATCATCTTCTAGAGCAAGAAACGAATCTGCTTCTTCAAATAAAAGAAAATCACTGTCCCCGAAAGGAGTGAGATTTGGAGAAGCAGTAGAAACAATAGGCTCAAAATATGGAGTGGGATTGCCACTCGCGATCACGTTTTAAATCCTGACCTCTTGATAATACTCATCACAAGCATATCAATGACGTCGATTTATGTTTACCTTCATGATGGTTGTAATCACAGAGTAATCTTATGACGTTTTAGGTCCAGATTGAATGTGATGGCCCATCCTTGCAACAACGAAGGGTATTCTCACCTACATAATACATCTATCAAAGCATGACTGGTTTTCAAGAAACATCGCCCGAGAATTAAAGGTACTCGGGGGTCTGGTTCAAAATCAACAACCACGAAGTCAGTTGGAAATTGGAATTTTCCCACATTTACAAAGACATCTTCAGCGATACCGATCGGTTTAGTGATCGAACGGTCAGCTAGTTCTAGTGTCATGCAAGTCGGGGTCAATTCAGGAAGAGATAGATTGTTCCATACAGAATAAGGCATGAGATTAATGCTCGCACCAAGATCCGGCCATGCTTTGCATTAGTAATCCCCGTAAATCACATGGAATCAAACAACGGCCAGGGTCTCCAAGTTTTCTTTGGTACCTTGTGTGTAGATTGACCGCTGAACAGTCTCTTCAAAGGAGTTCTTGCATTTCGCTCAATTTCTCTTTGTATTCATTAGGTTTTAAAGTCGAAGCAAAATTTAGGCATTAGCATCAGGGCACAATCGGTAAAAGCTAACTAGAAACTTTAAATCTCTAAAGATTTCATAGAATTTCTCGATTTGGTCGTTAGCTTTTTCCTTGCGCCTTTCATCATTTCTTCTTGATGGAAATGGAATTAATGCTTTAGGAATTGGAGTAACAACAGGAGCAACAACAGGAGAAACATTGGGCTCAGGATTTAGATTACGAGATTGAATTTGAACAACAGGAGGTTGGACGTCTTTGGTGCTTCCGTTATTAGCAAGGAGGCATCGAGACCTTTGTCACCTCGGCGTCATTATTAACCTGCTTTTGGTCCTTGGAGGTACAACCACTTCGGAAGTGATACCTTTTAAATCTTCCTTTGGGTTGTAACAGTGTCCCCGAAGAGTTTCCCAGAACTGGCACATAGAAGCTGTATTAGCAGTAACAAATTTTGAAGCATGTCAATCAAATTTTGCCATTTTGGATGCAGGTTTTTACCTGGTTTTTGCATGTTTTCTCACCTGCATCATTGGCTGTAACATATCTTACCAAATTTGTTTTTGACACGACCGTGTGTCTAAGGCAGGTCTTGATAGCTACTGGTTGATTTGACAGGGGTCGAGATAAATTTGACCTTGGTTGAATTGATTTCCTCTGTTTTGATTGAAGTTATTTCCCTCGATTGAAATTGTTTTGAACTATTTGCATGTAGGATTATGAATGAAGGAAAACCGGAGGTCGAATTGATTTGAGACCATCGGAGGTCCATTAAACAAAATTAGCTTGGTGAAATTGGACCTAAGCTTCCTGGACACAAACTCTTTGGATATTGTCATGGTAAATGTTGCTATTAGTGGCTGGACAGTTTTGATAAGAATGACCTCCCCCACAAGTTACACAACTTTGTTCAACCGCTTTTACGGGGGCGGAAGCTGGGGTTTGGTTTTTTCTGTCGAGAATTAATGCCCGAACCATGTCTTTGAGTTCAGCAACATCAGATGAGACTGCTGGGGTGGAAGAGTTGTACTCATTTTAGCTACAACAGCTTGTTCATTGATTGACGTACCTTAGACTTGGCTCTCAGATGATTTTTAAACATTCTCGAGGTATTTTGTCTAAGAAGTTACCACCGGCAGCAGAGTTCAATGAATCTTGATCAATTGAGTTTAGGGCATTATAGAATGTATCGAGTTGATGCAATTCTGAAAACCCATGATGAGGGCATCCCCTTAAAAGATCATTGAAACGATCCCAAGCCTCATAAAACGTCTCATCAAATTTTTGCTGAAATCTCGTGATTTCATTTCTGAGATTTGTCGTTTTAGAGGGAGGGAAGAATATTTGTTAATAAATTTCGAAACAAGATCATCCCTGTTTCAGTCGATCGAGGGGGTTTCTTTCTCCAGCCATAATCCGGCAGCCCCTCAAGAAAAACGGAAAAGCATAATGTGTTAACCGACGTATTTGTACGTTCGGAATCTTCATCGTAGAAGTGATCTTGTTGAAATAACGGATGTGAGCATGTGGGTCTTCTTTATCATTTCCAAAAAATTGCTTGTTTTGGACAAGATTCAGAAGACCATGCTTGATCTCAAAGTTATTCGCGGTGATTTCTGGAATAACTATCGCATCCTCGTACCCCTCGGTGGGTGCTTCGAGCAGTTGCGCCATAGTACGATTATCAGCCATCGTAACTATGGGGAGGGATAATCAGGTTTTTCCTCAGAATTGGATGATTCAGACAGAAGGTGGTCGGCACTGTGGTTTGTCCGACGTCTACGGGCTTGAGAACGAGTGCGCATGCACAAAAATAGAAATTTTAAAAAGAAAATTTACACTAATTTTTTTGGTTTTTTTTAATGATTTATTCACAATTGATTTTACCGGACAATGAGATAAGACAACTTAAACCAAATAATCTACTTACTTCACGGTAGCTCTCAAAAAGATAAACGCACAGGTGAGCGGAGGAGTAGGAATAGCGCGAAGCTTATTTCTCCTTTCGGGTCGTAGTTCCTCGGAACAACCCTCCTTATACCCACTTTATAGTTTGTTTAACTTTTCAAGGTGAGCCGTATGTCGTAAGAGACACAAATGGCAAGTTTTTAAATCTTTTGTTCGAGTTGGGAACCAACAAGTTCACCGGAAGTTATTATGATAATACCTCAGTTGAGAATATTATATTTTGGTATTTTACCAATTTGTGAATTTTATTGATAATTAAAGACAATGTTTTTATATTTTTGGTTTTTTTTATATGATAATTATACTAATAAAAGAAACTGAAAAATATTTTTGTACTTTTATGTTTTTATAAAGAAAATATTCACAAAATTAAACACAAATTGTCAAACGTAGCGATATTCTGTTTCACAGCCTCCCCGGCAGCGGCGCCAAAATTTGACTCGCGCGAACTCACCCCTCAAATATGTAAACAAATACAAACATGTATAAATACACAAAAAAGGACGAAATCACGCGAGAGCAATGAAACCGGAAGCAGTATAGAGTGTTCCCGGGTCGTTATGTCCCAACGAGGCTGGAATGGAAAATCGATAGACGATTGATGATTGATGTTTGAATATGACAAGGAATGATTGGGCACTAACACTGAATAAGCAAATGCACATAAAAATAAATAAAGAACATAAGCTGGAACAATAATAAAAGCTAGAAAAAGCAAAAACACTTAAAACTTTTACACTAAGGCACAAATAAGCTCAAATAAGCTTAAGACAAAACAAATAAGCTAAGCTAACTCTAAATAAGCAATTTCAGCATGCAATTAAACTAATTTAAACAAGAGAAACACAACAGTACTAACAATAATACTAGCAGTATTAACTACCAGTATAAAATTAACAGTACAAACTAACATATAACTAACAATATTATCTTTCATAGCCTACACACATGGACAAAAACATACATTTTCTATTCTTTTGGCATGATTTGTGTCTATTTTTGCAAGTTTTTACAGGTTTTAAACATGTATAATTAAACATCTATCATTCCTCAACGGAAGTGCTCTACGAGCACTGCTTCAACCAGCTCTGACCGAAAATCAAGAAACAAATCGTCCCGTCAACGACATCGTTAACCGGTTTTAGTGGAGAAACTATATGGCCGCAGGGACAACTTAGGCTCTTAGTAACAATAGGAGATACAGTTTATTCTATAAAAGCATGGATGAATTTCATGATCGTAAGGTCATTATCACCGTACAATGGCATCATTGGAAGACCTGGAATAAGAGAAATCCAAGCGGTACCATCCACAGCCCACGGAATGCTTAAGTTCCCAGTCGACGGAGGAATAGTGACTATCCGTAACACTATCTTGATACCCGCTAAGTGCGCCACGGTGATTACATCGTCTAAGGAGACACCCAAAGAGGCTGGAGTCCATCATGAAAATTTTAAAGTAGCTCTACATCTGAATTTCCCTGATCAGGAAGTAGCAATCGGAGGGACGCTATCCACGAAAGGACGGACGAAACTATGCTCACTCCTGAAGGAAAACTTGGATATATTCGCATGGCAGCCGTCGGACATGACAGGAGTACCGCGATCAATAGCTGAACATCGACTCAATATCCGGGAAGGATATTCGCCTGTTCGACAGAAGAAAAGGGGCCAGGCCCCAGAGCGTGCGAAAGCCATCCAAACGGAGGTACAAAAACTAGTAGAGGCGGGGATCATGAGAGAAGTTTATTACCACGAATGGCTGTCCAATCCAGTCATGGTGAAAAAACACGACGGTAGCTGGCGGATGTGCGTGGATTTCACGGACTTAAACAAGGCCTGTCCGCAGGATTGTTACCCCCTTCCAGAAATCGACTGGAAAGTTGAATCTCTCTGCGGCTACCCCTTTAAGTGTTTCTTGGACGCTTACAAAGGCTATCACCAGATACAGATGGCAGAGTCAGATGAAGAGAAAACGGCTTTCCACACCAGCCATGGGGTATATTGTTATACCAAAATGCCCTTCGGCCTCAAGAACGCTGGCGCCACGTACCAGCGGCTGGTGGACAAAGCTTTTGACAGCCAAGTTGGTCAGAACATAGAAGTGTACATTGATGACTTGGTTATTAAGAGTCACACAGAAGCAGAAATGCTAAGAGATATCGATGAAACGTTTCATACGTTACACAAAATCAACATGAAGCTCAACCCCAAAAAATGTACGTTTGAGGCAAAGGAAGGAGTGTTCTTGGGGTACATGATTAGCCTAGAAGGGATAAAACCGTGACCTGACAAAACAGACGCTGTACTATAACTCCCGTCCCCACGGATAATCAAAGAGGTCCAGAGCCTTAATGGGAAGTTGGCTAGTTTGAACAAATTCCTCTCTAAGGCAGTGGAAAAGTTCTTGTCGCTATTTAAAACTTTGAAGAAGTGCATTAAAAAGAGTTACTTTCATTGGACACCAGACGCGGAACAAGCCTTCAAGCAACTAAAGCAACACTTGTCAGAGCTACCCCTGCTGGTAGCACCCAAACCGAAGGAGGAACTAATTGTATACCTGTCTGCCTCCTACGGAGCTATTAGTACGGTCTTGATGATTGAAAGGGGCACGGTTCAGACGCCGGTCTACTTCGTAAGCCGCTCATTACAGGGCCCCAAACTAAACTATACCCCAATGGAAAATCTAGTTCTATCACTGGTTTTTGCCGCCAAGAGGTTGCGGAGGTACTTCCAAGTGCAGCCTATTGCGGTTATTACCGACCAAATGATCATACAAATAATTTCACGTCCTGACGTGGCAGGACGATTATAAAAATGGAGCGTCATGCTGGGAGAACAAAATATCACATACCGGCCAAGGAGGCCTGTGAAAGGACAGATCCTAGCAGATTTCCTTATAGAGAAGCCGGATGAAAGTCCGACAGACACATCAGTGGTTGAAACCCCGCAGGAGCCGTGGACACTCTTCATGGACGGATCATCATGTGTAGATGGATCTGGCGCTGGCTTAATACTGACAAGCCCGGAGGGAACAAAGTTTACCTACGCGCTAAGATTTTAGTTCATAACTTCTAACAAAGAGGCAGAGTATGAGGCACTAATAGCTGGCCTATGGATCGCAGCGCAGATGAGTGTACGCAATATCCACGTAAGTGTAGACTCTAAGTTGGTAGCAAACCAAGTCCTAAGGGCATACGTCGCTAAAGAAGAAAATATGATCAAATACCTGGAGAAGGTCAAAAGCCTGGTCAGCAGCTTCGCTAACTTTTCTATAAGCCAACTACCACGAAGTAAAAATAAGAAAGCAGATGCCCTGAGCAAGATTGCGTAAACCAGCTTTGCGTACTTATCCAAACTGGTCTTGGTTGAAATATTGAAAGAAAAATCCATACAAGAGAAGGAGGTGACGACCGTGGTAGAGGAAGATGGACTAACATGGATGACACCAATAATAGAATATTTGAAAGAAGGGACCCTTCCAAATGATAAAAAGGAGGCAAGCAAACTCCGTATCAAGGCCAAACAGTATGAATTGTGGGAAGTGGTTCTTAACAAGCGGTCATTTCTAAAACCATGGCTACGGTGTGTTAGACCACTCCAAGCGGATTATGTGATCAGAGAAATTCATGAGGGGTCGTGCAGTATGCACGCCGGACCACGATCTGTAGTGGCCAATGCCATGCGATTGGGATATTACTGGCCAACCATGCATCGAGACGCACAAAATATGATACGTACATGTAGAGATTGTGAAATAAATATTCCCGTGCCAAGAAACCCCCAACAGCCGCTAACTCCCATCACGGCTCCATGGCTATTCTATAAGTGAGGAATCGACATAGCTGGCCATTTCCCGAAGGGACCAGGAAAGGTCAAATTTTTGATAGTCGTTATGGACTATTTCACAAAGTGGATAGAGGCGAAAGCCGTGTCGACAATCACTGGCAATCAGGTGAAGAAGTTTGTGTGGGACAACATAGTGTGCCGCTTCGGTCTCCCAGGAGAAATAGTTTCGGACAACGGCAAACAGTTTAGTGACAACCCGTTCAAGGATTGGTGTGAAAAGTTGAATATCACGCAATGCTTTGCCTCAGTGAAACATCTGCAGTCTAACGGACTCGTGGAAAAAGCAAACCGGAGCTTGGGTGACAGAATCAAGTCTCACCTAGGCGAAGGAAATAAGAATTGGATAGAAGAACTCCCCCATGTCCTTTGGGCCCATCATACGACAATTAAGTCAAGCCACGGTGACACCCCTTTCTCCTTGACATATGGCACGGAAGCTGTCATACCTGCGGAAATTGGAATGCCAACGTACTGCACCGTGGCAGTAGACGTCGTGCACAATGATGAAGAGCTACGGCTAAATTTGGATTTACTAAAAGAAAGGCGTGAAAGCGCAGCAATTCGTGAAGCAAAGGCCAAATTACAAATGACAAAATACTACAATGCTAGGGTTTGAGGTGTTACTTTTAGACCCGGAGACTTTGTTTATCGTAGTAATGATGCAAGCCATGCTGTGGCCGGAGGGAAGCTTGGACCAAAGTGGGAAGGACCTTATGAGGTCACGGGAGCACTCAGAGACGAAGCATACAGAATAAGGTCCATGGACGGTACGGTCCTTCCGCGGACGTAGAACATAGCCAATCTCAAGAAATGTTATCTTTAGGCTACAACATGGATAAGTTTGTGTCTTGATTAGGGCCCTTAATAAAGTAATCCATGTTTTCTTATTCTACTTTTTGTTTTTAAGTTATGAATAAAACTCTGCGGGTCTAGCTAACCCTGCGACTTCTTTATATGGAAATTTTCTAAGTGATCTTTCTTTTCTTAAGTATAATTTACTTGTTACTCAATATAGTACATACCCAATATGATAGATATCTTTGGATATCTAAAGGCTAAGCACCATAATAATTGCTTGCCGTGTAAGAGGGTTGCAACCCCAATGGGCACAGATTCTGCATCCTTATTCTACGTATACCTAAGACGTTAGGTATATAAGAAAGACTCCACAGAGCTATAATTTCATATCCGTGCCAATACAATATACCATACTCTTCACTACGAGACTCACTGTATAATCTGGATACCCCCGTACATCGAGTGACCCTTTCCCTACCAAAATCACTTTAATAGAACAGACTCACTTACTACCCTTATCTCAATTAACTCCCATCTTCCATCCCACCCCTCACACTACACTTATTTTAAAAAAAAATACTCCTTACCTACATTATTCTTAACTCACCCCCCCCTCACTGTAAAACCCCCAAAAAAAAAACATAACCACCAAAAAAAACAAAAACCACAACAAAAATAATAAAATATGCCCCCCCCCCCCCACGGATCTCTATAACTATCATCAGATACCAGACCACCTCCCCCCCTCACTCACAAGCGATTAAGGGTCAGTATAGTACACACGTATAAATGCCACCCAACGCGCGACGCCTCAAACCTAAAACTCTGCGCGCTCCAAAGTGGGCACGTCCCCCCAGCACACGAATCGTGTTTTCAAATTCCCTACCTGCTTTATTTAACTCGCCAATCCTTACTCACACAAGACACACAAACCAGCAGTCTCAAGTCTTATGCCGACCGGACTGATATATATATATTGGCATGCCCGACCCCACCCGGCCCCCGCCTCCCCCAGGCACACCCTACGCTTACTGTATCGATTAGGGAAGCGCAGCCTCGCGCGAAGACGTCAGCGTTTATCCCGCTTAGGGGCTTTCCCTGGTATCACCCACTAAATGCCAGGGCATGCATGATTAGCTCCATCGGGGCATCTTTCAGTCTCTCCAGTTGATCCACCATCGGATATTCCAGATCCTTCAAGTCTTGGAGGGTTTTGACTAACTTATCATTGGCCTCCAGGTCATATGCCTCAACATCCACTAAGTCTCGGCCGGCCTTCCCGTGTTCTATACCGTATCTCAGGCCCGCTCTTCTCCCCCCCCCTAAATTTTTATTTTTTTTTCTCCCCCCTTCCCCCCCCCCCCCCCCACCCCACCTTAGCGATCCCAGCGGATACGACATTGGCAAATACCTGCCTTAGTTCCGTCGACTCAGCACACTTCATGACAACTAGGCATATAACGTGCCCGATAACCCATCGGTGACCGGCGATCGCCGTCAGCATATGAGGGTACAGTCATACGCTTCCACAGCCTCTAAGTCTCGGCCAGCCTTCCCATGCTCTATACCGTGCTCCAGACCTTCGCTCATACCTTTAACGAGCCCCGCGGATACAACATTCACAAATGCTTGTCTTAGCTCTGAGGTCTCGCCACATTTCATTACGGCCAGACGCAGGCCGTGCCCAATAACCCAGCGATGACCCGCGATCACTGTCAGCATATGCGGGTATAACTCTTCATCAAAATCCACGCTTAGTTTATCCAGACGGGCATCCATCTCCGCACAGCGCTGCTCAACCCTGTCATCTTCATACTTCTTGAACTCCTCAAAGACGGCTTTTATCTTTTCCTCGCTAGTAATTTGAGCTTGGGGAGTAGACACTTGTTGCGACAGCTGTTGGTTGCTCAATTGAAGATCTAAGAACTGGCTGTGGAGGCCTTCTAATTCTTTCATAAGTTCTTCATTCTTGGCCTCTGCGGCTTTCTTCATGTCAGCCTCAGCTTCAAGTAGCCCCTCTAAATTTTTTATTTGCTTCTCCTTGGCTTTAATCTTCTGATCCCGCCAGGATACTTGAGCTACAGACTTCTTTAGCAGTTTAGCTTCTTGTTCATACCTCAGCTGGGAGCCCATTGCCACTTGCGGTGCTATATGATCATTAGGCAATTCGTCATTAGGCAATTGGCGTAGCTCCGAAAAAAACCCTGGCGGTGCTATATGATCCACTACGTCCTGGCACACATCCGGCGTGTCCAAGCGGCAGTTGTTGGTCACACCCCACCCCGACTGATATACACTTTCGGGCGACCCGCCCATGGATGTAAAAGAGGTAGACCTCTCCGAGTTCGGGTCTTCCGCGACTACCGTCTTCTTGAAAGACCTGCATTAACGAAACAAGGGACATATGAGTTGTTAGCATGGCTACACTTTTGGGAGGTACACTAAAAAATATATCATGGATCGAATCACTTACCGGGCTATATCTTGTTCGGGGATTGGCCGCGGCTCCGCGTATGACAACGGATCCGGATCTTTCACACTACTCGCACCAGCAGGAGTATCTTGTGTCGTTGGTGTGATGGTGGAAGACGCCGCTTTTCCTATTGTTGCTAGGGATTTCCCTTCAATGGTACTCTATGTAGGACGGAAGGCAACATGATCTTTCCTCAACACCTTGGGCGGCGCATTTGCGTCCGCCTTATCATTACCTCGCTTGCGGTGCCTTTTGTGTACAAGGGACCCTATAGCAGCCACCTCCTGCTCCAGATCCGGCTCCAGAACAAACTTTATGGTCGGAGGATTCTCTAATGGGGGGACTCCATGCGACACTTCATCCTGTATCTGCTCTTCTGTCCTGACTCCCTTAGTATTTGGCGAAGGAAGGTCTTCGTCGGCAAAATCCAGCGGTGATTTCTCCATAGTGGAGGGTGTTCCGGAGGATCTCGATGCCCCGGTTGTGTCCTCCATGTCTATAACACGATTAGCCATAGCAGTCAATAGCGGCACCTCATGGGCGGCACGGGGTCGGGTCTCGGTCTTCACCTTGGCAGGATTAGGGGCACTGATCAAATTGAACAAGTCCATCTCTACATTCAAACAAGGATTGTTAATATCTATTCATAAATATGAGAAAAGTAAACAAATTTATAAATACCCACCCCGGTCATCATCATAGAGAAATGTGGGATACACGTCGTCCCCTAGAAAGTATCTCCGACTCAGCCCAACTAGGCATAATAAGAGTTCGGGTTGTTTTTGAAAAGGGGTGCGACGTGTGTTTCATGTTGTTACGTCCAACGCAGAATAGGAGTCTGCTGGGGGCATCCCATCTTTTGGGGCACCTGTACGCCATGCCACGACAGTTGGAAATACTTTCTCATCCACCCAGAAGAAATGATTATTCTAGTTTTTCAACGAGTCAATGGGTTTGGTGTAACATTGCGGGATGTTCTTCCCTGGTCGCGTGTTAAACGACATCCACCCCGAGTTGTAAGACGGTATGTAAAACACACGGAATAAGTTTAGTGTGAGGATTACGTTTAGGACACGGCAGGTGATTTCAAAGTGACCCACTTTAGCCGCGCCTATTACGAAGAGTTGTGAAAGGTGAATTTGGTAATATCCAAGGATGTCAAAAAGGAATTGTGAAAGGGGATGCGATAGTTTGCGAATTCGAAGAATTTAGTGTACACACCGACTTTGCCCTCCGGAAAATCTACAATGGTATCCTCTGGGCCAGGCAACTCGGGGTGCAATTCCTTTGGAATACCGTACTCCGAGGTAAACTCCAAAAGATACTCTCCGGAGATGGTTGATACGACGTCCTCTAGTTGTATTGTATCCCTACCCATTTTTTATTAGTTTTACAAAGTGGCATAGCGTACTAACCTGTGGTGGTGAGATTCCGTGGAAATTAGTAGCGTGTGCGGTTGTATGTGCGAAAATGGAATTTTGATTTGAAAACTATGGAAACATGCACAGTGATCATTTCCCCTATTTATACTATGTCCTCGGCAGTTGTTCCTAATTGGATGTTTGACACGTGTCCTCCACTTAATCTTTTGAATGGCTAAGATCGAGGGGTAGGTGAAACAATTATGGGCCCACACGTCCCATCATTTAGCCGTCTATGCCGTTTCTTGATAAATGGTCCCTTTTATTACGCTGCGCGCCTCGGGATGTGGTTTTAGAAGTTGAGCATTTCCAGGAAGGTTCGTGTTTATAGTCTAGCAACCATGACCGCGGTACAAACCACGGCCACGAATCCTAGACTGGGGGGACATGATGACGTATAGTATGGATCTTCTCGACCCACTCATACTATTATGGGCTTAGTAGCCGATAAAGGGCCTCCGGCCCACGCACCATCGCGGTCACGGCCTCCTTGACCTACAGGTCGCGGAAATCAGCACGCTGTCTGTGGCTGCAGTATTTTCACAAGTTATCTTTAAGAAAGGATAACCTAATCAAATAAGAGATATGCTTTACTTATCTAAATCGATTAGGATAATTCTGAATCCCTACGATATCGGCCGTATCTTAGGCCGAAAGTTATGGAAACCCTAGGGATTATTCAACCTATAAAAGGAACGCAATTGTCATCAATACAGGTATCTTACAAACCCCAATTACACTCGATTATTCTCTCAAAGTTATATACTTACTCTCACGTCGGAGTCTAATCGTGGGATCCGCTCCCACGATAAGGTTAATGGTGTTTTATTCCTTGTGGAGGGTCCTTCAAAATAGTTTACTTGGTACAAGAACAAGGCACTTCATACCCGAATAGCAGCCTATTCAGACCAAACAAGACCTGGCCTAACTTTTGTATCAACAAGAAATATTCGTTCCTAAGGAGATTGCTTTATTCCTTTTGATATAAAGCAATCTTTTTCTCGCCTTGTAAACCTTCTAGAAGAGAAACATTTCTTTTCTGCTTCTAAGAGGAGATCGTCATCGTTCAACTTGAAGTTGTCAACCAAGCAGAATTAAAGCTCTTGCTAAGGCCTTCTTCAGTTTCTGAACCGCTACCTAAACTGAAGTGAAGATGATCTTGATCTTCTAAGTACCCGAAAAACTGAAGCTGAAGTGTCTTCAGCGAATACAAGTTGAACTGTCTTTAACTTGTTTATACTTGGGTGATTTTATGTTTAAATCTAATGAAAGACTAAAGGGCTCAGGAAGTAACCCTAACAATTTCCCCCTATTTGAATATACAAATAGCCTAAGTTAAAATTAGTGGTAAGTGAGCAAACAATCTTCTTCGTACAAACTGATAGAATTGAACAACATAAATTGATAATCATTTATACTAACTTTCATTACATTACAATACAAAAGATAAAGTTATTACAAAAGAGTAAAACATCTACTGCCTCAGTTGCTTAATGGCCCTCATTTGTTTGAAGGGGTTCAGGTTCTTTTTGTCATGATCATCTAACCCAGGACCTTGATGAAGTCTGAAGAAGATTTTTTATACAGTATACAACATTTCATTTGGGAAATGTTCAAAGTCTTCAGTGGTAATAAAATCCTGTCTATGGAAGGAGTTGAACAAGATCATACCTAAGACTGACTCATTTAGCATAGTTCTAGCTGGATGATATCCATATTGAACAGATGACTTGAATTTATTAGTAGACCTGAAGAGATCATGGATGTCATCAGCATGCTTCAATATCTTCCTTGCTAGATCATTCAGTCTGTCAATAGGATCCTGTTCTCCCAAAGGTTTGTCTAAGTCAATCCCCAGCTCAGCTTCAGTTTTGTGCAGATAATCTAGTCTTTTTTGGATTTGCTCATAGATGGTAGACCAACCAGCTTCTTTTCTGTTTGGACAAGCCTTAACAACTTCTCTCCGTTCACTCAGATGTAAGTCAATGGCTTTGAATTTTGGAATGACTTCATCAATACCGTCCTCTCTATACACCTTCAGTGTTATAGGGCCTTTTTCTAGTCAAAACATCATAATTTGTGATTCTAGATTGTGCCCTTCTAAGCATTTTGTCACAGTATTTGTCATACTGTAACTTAGCTTTGTAATACTTTGTCACCACATCAATACCAAAAAGATCAATCCACTCTTCCTTTCTTACTTCTACTTCTTGTTTGGCTATATCAGGTTTGACAGATTCCTCAATCCTCTTTTGTTCTTTGAATTATTCTTTAGTAAAATGAACATGATCACCCTGTTCAGTAACAAGATCAAATTTCTTTAGTTTCTTCTTCTTGGAGGACTCAACCATTAAACTAGTCAAGTTGATTGTATCATCATCAGAATCACTTTTTGTTTTCTCTTCTTCAAGATCCTTAGAAGACATAGCTTCTTTGCCCTTGTCTTTCTTGATTAGCTCCCTTTCAGGTTGAGAGGATCTCTTTAGTGGACTTGGAAGAAAAGGATATTGCAATTGAGTTGTTGTGGTTGTGATGATTGGTGTAATGACTGATGTTGTTGGTATTGGTTTGTTCGGGTTAGTCTTTTCAGCAGCATTTCTTTGAAACAACTAAGAGATTGTGACCTGTTGGGTGTTCTTTTCCCCCTCAGCAGGGTGAGAGCCAGCTTGGCCTACTGAAGGAACACTGGTATCTCCAATTTTCTCTGATGTAGACTC